>SJYV01048237.1:2020931-2095662 GCA_006410875.1 Neotragus pygmaeus | reverse complement strand
CCCTCCCACCCACTCCCTTCACTCCCTGGGGAGGGAATGCTGGCCCCTGTTCTCTGTCACCTGTCAGAATCCATCCTGCTGTCACTGGCTTATATGGACAAGTCAGTCTGCTATCACGTGACCCTCAGCTGCTAAAAACAGCTCGAGCACCCCTGTGAACCTGGGTCTGAAACAATGTCCTCCGCTGAAAGAAACGCAAAGGACACTTGATCACCCAATCCTTGGAGTTATTTCCAGGTATCACTTGCAGAAGCCGTTCGGAGCAGCCTTTCCCTGGCAGAGCATACTGGGACGGCCAGGAGATGAGCGCATCTTTGAATTACAAGTCTTTTTCCAAAGAGCAGCAGACCATGGATAACTTGGAGAAGCAGCTCATCTGTCCCATTTGCTTAGAGATGTTCACCAAGCCTGTGGTCATCCTCCCCTGCCAGCACAACCTGTGTAGGAAATGTGCCAGTGACATTTTCCAGGTAGGTTTGTTGGAAATGCAGACGGTATAAAAGGCTTCCCTCTTCTCCAAACCCAGTGCTTCACTTTGAGGTAAATTTCTTTAGAAAGCTTATAAAGCTTTCTAAAGATTGCATTTGTTTAAAAAAAAAAAGTTTTTAAAGTGATTTGCTTTGTGCTTTGCTGTCAGCCTTCTGCTCTCAAATCTAATTTTATTTCAATACTAAGCATCATATTTGTTATAAAAAAAATGGAATCTGTTTCAAAATCTTGGGCAGTAAATGAATTACTGCCCAAGACATTAATGCCGGAGTTTCTAGCTGGAACTTTTGGTTATGAAAATGCTGGGTGGAAAAGCATCTTATGCTGAAAACGGTCCATTGCACTAGGTCCATTGTTGGCCCATGTTTTTAGACCACTTGCTCATAAGGCCCTGCGGGGTGATCTTAAGCAAGAGAGTTGATATTGTTTGTAGTGACAGAGAGGGAGAGAAAACCTCAGGAAAGCTACCTATGGCACTACTCAATCCCTCTTTTCTTGCTTGGCAAGAACAGGCCTCTAACCCATACCTGCCCACAAGAGGAGGCACCACTGTGGCCTCCGGGGGCCGGTTCCGCTGCCCATCCTGTAGACACGAAGTGGTTTTGGACAGACACGGGATCTATGGGCTTCAGAGGAACCTGCTGGTGGAAAACATCATTGACATCTACAAGCAGGAATCCACCAGGTATGGTTCATCCGTGTGTCAGACACGCTCGACGTTTGTCTTTATTGTTTGTTTTAGTGGGTCACTCTACGGAATGCTTATTCACCAATCATGAGCTAATTGTTTTATGGGGAAATGTTTTTCCAAGTCAGTCTTTCCCAGTGGGAGTGACAGTTCCTCTTGGGAGGAGAGGAGGAAACTAATGCCAGTGCCTTTGTATCAATTTAAGACTGAAGTAACTCATTAACACTAATCTAGTTCAGACAGTATTATTGAAAGAGGCATAATACTGCCCCCACCCCCAGCCTCGTACTGTGTGTTAGTTGCTCAGTCGTGTCTGAGTCTTTGTGACGGCATGGACTATAGCCCACCAGGCTCCTCTGTCCAGGGCATTCTCCAGGCAAGAATACTGGAGTGGGTTGCCATTCCTTTCTCCAGGGGATCTTCCTGATCCAGGGATCGAACCCAGGTCTCTTGCATTGTAGGTAGATTCTTTACCATCTGAGCCACCAGGGAAGTCCACCTTGTACTACCATCCCTTGTAGATGTTTCTGCATGTCACAGGTCCTTTACAGCTCCAGAGTCTACACAGCCAAAAAACTAGAGTACAAAACTGTACAGAAAATGAAAGAGAAATGGCATCTTCCAAAATCAGCCCATTATTAGTTCAGACAGTCTCATTTTAAATTACCTAGAGGATAATAATAAAAACAAAACCCTCTAACAGAGTTAGTCATGATGATGACTCTAGGAAATAGCAAAGCAAGGCAGACTTCCTGGCTTTAGCAACTTAAGAGTTTAGAGACATGGGAGGAAAAAAAGAAAATGGAGTTCAGGTTATGTTTCCCTATTCTGTAGGTTGTTCTTACTGTATACTCTTGGCATGTACCTGCTTATTGACATGCAGCATCTACATCAGTCACTTTTAACTTTTTTGAAAAGGGCATTTTTATTCATCGAATCACACCAGCTATAGAGTTCCTTTCCTAGAGACAACACTGCGGGAGTCCATTCCTAGAAGGCCTGGTGTGAAGGGCCCTTTTTCAACTGTACACAAGTTAGTCTGGTCCACAACGCTTGATAGTGATACTGGGACCATCTAGAAATGACCTCACTGTGCTTCCTAGTAGGAAACACAGATTCATGGAACATCTGCTGGGCTCGAAGAGCCTGGGGCTTTTAGAAGGAAAGCTGTTCCATAAATAGAACATATAATTATTATAATCACTATGGCTATTTTTTTCTGCTTAAGATTCAAAACTAAATTAGATAGTGCCACGGTATAGATGGCACTGGGAGGAAGAGTTGCTGATGACAGACTGAGTCAGCAATTTCCCTGGCTTTCAAAATCTCTTGAGAAGGAAAGCACCACTGTTCTAATTAAGATCTGATCTCCTTTTATTTCATTACTTTAAGATACATATATCTATCTACTTTTTTTTTAAGAGACAGTTTATCTGTCTCTTAATAAAGGTACACTGTCTCTTAAAAAAAGTTAATCAGCCAATTAATAACCAACTGATTATTATGGCTGTTTATATAATATCTGATTCAGTGTCCGAGACAGTGCCTTGCACAGAATAGTTGCTCCCGAAGTGCCAGATGACCAAGTGACACCATAGATCTTCCTACACATTCTACTTATAGCAACAGTTTTCTCTTTTGCTATTTGCCACAGTGAGAGCTTGAATGATGTAAAATGATAACCATAACTATTATATAATCCAGAGAAGAGGAGATGTTAGCATTTGTAGCATGTGTAAAACAAGACACAGGCTGGTTTTAACTCTAAAGTCAGTGAAGCGCATCTGCCAAAAAATAATGTACAAGTGAGCAAATTGTATAAAAACAATGAACCAAATTTCCAACATCAAAGCTCAGAGCTGAGTAGACTAGTGGTGTTTTTGTGATTATCAAATTCTTCTTCTGTTACTGCTTCTTGAACCTCAGACTTGCTTCTGTGGCATTTTCAATTGGTAGCAGAACCACCAATTGTGCACAGGGCTTGGGCACACGTTTGGATATAAACACAGTTGTTTCCTGAGGGCTGGCAGCTTTACCAGCCCAGAAGCCTAAGCCTCAGGGTACAAGAGGAGACTCTGAAATCACTTGGATATACACAGTGAGATAAACCTTGGCCCACGTTGGGGTGAAAGCAGAAAGGGCAGGTGCTGGTCAACTGACCTCCCACAGAATGGCTAGAAATTATAGATCTTGACAAAGCCTGGCCTTCTTTTTGGGGGATGGGAGGCCCTCTGTGAAATGCAGCATGTGAGATCTTAGTTCCCTGACCAGGGATTGAACTCATGCCCCCTGCAGTGAAGCATGGAGTCTTCAATGCTGGACCACCAGGGAATTCCCAACTTGGCTTTCTTATCGAGCTTTCTACCAGGAGCTAAACTAGCCACCATTCGGGGGTGGAGATGGGGTGATACGAGAAGGAACTAATTTCACCAGTATTAATAATGAACATGATATAAGTGAAAGTGTTGGTTGCTCAGTTTTGTCTGGATCTTGGTGACCCCAGGGACTGTAGCCTGCCTGGCTCCTCTGTCCATGGGATTTCCCAAGCAAGAATACTGGAGTAGGTTGCCATTCCCTTTTCTGGGGGATCTTCTCAACTCAGGGATCAAACCAGGTCTCCTGCAATGGAGGCAGATTCTTTACCATCTGAGCCACCAGAGAAACCAATGAATATGATAATTAACTTTAAAATACAATAAGCCAAACTAATATGTATTGAATATGTATCAGCCACTGTTCAGGGTGCTATACACATGAATCATGTATAATTCCTTAATTTTTACAGTCTTGTGAGGTTGTGATTATTATTGTAGTTGTTCAGTGGCTCAGTCCTGTCTAACTCTTTGTGACCCCATGGACTGCTGCATACCAGGCTTCCCTGTCCTTCACCATCTCCCAGAACTTGTTCAAACTCATGTCCATTGAGTCGGTGATGCCATCCAACCATCTCATCCTCTGTTGTACCCTTCTCCCCCTGCTTTCCATCTTTCCCACCATCAGGGTCTTTTCTAATGAGTCGGCTCTTCGCATCAGGTGCCCGAAATATTGGAGCTTCAGCGGTAGCATCAGTCCTTCTGATGAATATTCAGGACTGATTTCCTTTAGGATTGACTGGTTGGATCTCCTTGCAGTCCAAGGGACTCTCAAGAGTCTTCTCCAACACCACAGTTCAAAAGCATCCATGCTTCAGCACTCAGCATTCTTTATGGTCCAATTCTCATATCCATACATGACTACTACAAAAATCATAGCTTTGGCTATCCTTTGTTGGCAAAATAATGTCTCTGCTTTTTAATATGCTGTCTAGGTTGGTCATAGCTTTTCTTCCAAGGAGCAAGCATCTTTTAATTTTATGGCTGTAGTCATCACCATCTGCAGTGATTTTGGAGCCCAAGAAAATAAAGTCTCTCACTGTTTCTACTGTTTCCCCATCATTTGCCATGAAGTGATGGGACCAGATGCCATGATCTTAGTTTTCTGAATGTTGAGCTTTAAGCCAACTTTTTCACTCTCCTCTTTCACTTTCNGTCTCTCACTGTTTCTACTGTTTCCCCATCATTTGCCATGAAGTGATGGGACCAGATGCCATGATCTTAGTTTTCTGAATGTTGAGCTTTAAGCCAACTTTTTCACTCTCCTCTTTCACTTTCATCAAGAGGCTCTTTAGTTCCTCTTCACTTTCTGCCATAAGGGTGGTGTCATCTGCATATCTGAGGTTATTGATATTTCTCCTGGCAAGCTTGATTCCAGCTTGTGCTTCTTCTAGCCCAGCATTTCGCATGATGTACTCTGAATATAAGTTAAATAAGCAGGGTGACAATATACAGTCTTGATATACTCCTTTCTCAATTTTGAACCAGTCCATTGTTCCATGTCTGGTTCTAATTGTTGCTTCTTGATCTGCATACAGGTTTCACAGAAGGCAGGTAATGTGGTCTTGTATTTCCATCTCTTGAAGAGGTTTCCACAGTTTGTTGGGATCCACATAGTCAAAGGCATTAGCACAGTCAATAAAGCAGAAGTAGATAATTTTCTGGAATTCTCTTGCTTTTTTGATGATCTGACAAATGTTGGCAATTTGATCTATCATTTCTCTGCCTTTTCTAAATCCAGCTTGAACATCTGGGAGTTCACGGTTTCTGTACTATTGAAGCCTAGCTTGGAGAATTTTGAGCATACTTTGCTAGTATGTGAATCGAGTGCAATTGTGCAGTAGTGTGAACATTTATTGACACTGGGATGAAATTCTTTGGCACTGTCTTTCTTTGGGATTGGAATGAACCTTTTCCAGTCCTGAGGCCACTGCTGAGTTTTCTAAATTTGCTGGCACATTGAGTGCAGCACTTTAACAACATCATTTTTTAGGATGTAAAATAGCTCAGCTGGAATTCTATCACCTCCTCTAGCTTTGTTCGTAGTGATGCTTCCTAAGGTTGTAGTGATTATTATTATCACCTTATTAAAATTTTTAAATATTCTATCCTGGTGGCTTAGTGGTAAAGAATCTGCCTGCAATGCCAGAGATGCCTCCTGCACAGGAGACACAGGTTCGATCTCTGGGTCGGGAAGATCCCCTGGAGAAGGAAATGACAACCCACTCCAGTATTCTTGCCTGGAGAATCCCGTGGACAGAGAAGCCTGGTGGGCTACAGTCCATGGGATTACAAAAGAGTTGGACACGACTCAGCGACTGAACAACAGCAAGGACAACTCAAAGCAATTTCTGTGTATATACATAATTTTAAACATTCCAGTAGCACTACAAGGCTTCTAAAGAGAGCAGCATTCCTGGTCCTTCCAGGTCTTTTGGCTGCTAAGCCTCACCTCCCAGAGTCAGCCATGTTTAATTCTTTCAGTTTTTCTTCTGCTGTTTATCACCTAGAGCTCTGTGTCCACTACTAGTAGCTCCTCTCCCTGGATTTTTCAGTTTTAGACATTACTTACTGACTTCACTGAAGACAACGAGGGCTAAACCCTTTCGTGGTTGGGCTTCACTTTCTATGATACATTTACTTTCCCCTGGGATGAAACCCTTGTTTCCTAGATGCTTTGTCATCTCCTTTATTGGTTTACTCTATTGTTTTTGTGGAGCACATCCTTAAGTAATCCCCTAAAGCATGCAAAAAGTCCCCCTTTCAGCCCTCACCACTCTCTCACCTTCTGGGTGCCAGGACTCTGCAGTCCCAGGGCCTTTACAAAGAAACCTGTAAAACTGAGGCAGGTTGCTTCCTGCTTGCTTCTCTCAAGAAGGCTATCGGCAGAACTAAGATGCTCTTTGTCAGTTGTTCACAATTTCCAGCATTTGCCTGCCATCTCTTCTTCGCTGTCACCTTGCTCATTTTTTTGTCCTGATTCCTACATTTTTATTCCCTTACTCCCATTTTAGTGGGATTTCAGCAGGAAATGTAAATAAGTAAAGGCCTGTTATCCTGGCATATTTAATTAGAAGATCCCTAGTCCATTATCAGATATGAGGAAAGGCTGAGCCTGAAAGAGTTGAAGGAACTTGCCTAAGGCCCCAAACCCACCACATGGTGAAACTGAACTGGGATTAATTAAGCTTTGAGATTAGTTTGACTCTAAAGGTGATGCCTGAAATGTCAGCACCAGATGCCCATCCTTCAGGAAACTCCAGGATGGTCCCAGAAGCCCCAGAGAGTAGAGGAAGCAGGCTACAGACTCGCAGAGACCAGTTTGCATGGAACAGTAGGGGGGCCACAGCCGGCATTTGGCTCTGAGTCCCAAACCACAGCTAAGAGCTTGACCACGCTCACTTCATGAAGTTGCCTTTATATCTTTATTCTATGAACCATGTTTGTCCCAAGTCTGTTACATGTTGTGAGGTGTCTGAATGTTTTCCTTCTACACCCAGGTGTAAGTGGGGGATGCCCCTCAGGATGTGTAGCCACACTGAACAAGAAAGGCCTAATAAGGAATATTGCAAGCAGTCCCTCGTCTGCACTGCATAATGAAAAAGTCATCACAATCAACAACTACATGAAGAGCCTGTGGCTGTTTCCACATTTTCAGTATTGCACACACTGCAAATGTCTGATCTCTACAACACTGTCTCTGATGAGAGCTGCTGACTTCAGAATAGCACATGGGACAAAGGCCACTTTGGGGGAATATCTCGGGGAAAGGGCATCAGCAGTACCATCTCCCAGGAAATGTGCTCCAGACTCTCACTGACATTTATTCTGAGGTGGAGAGACACAGGAGGGAAGGTTTTAGAGGTGACGAGGCCTTTGATGATGCAAAGACCAAACCACCACTCCTAGTCTCTAGCTAACCCCTGGAGGCCTTTGCCATCTATTCTTAAGATATTTATTTATCTGGCTGCAACAAGTGTGAGTTGTGGCACTCAGGATCTTTAGTTGCAGCATGGAGGCTCTTAGTTGAGACATGTGGGATCTAGCTCCCTGACCAGGGATTGAACTTGGGCTCCTTACATTGAGAGCACAGAGTCTTAGCCACTGAACCACCAGGGAAGTCCCACCTTTGTCATTTAGAAATGGAGTCTTCAAGATGTTGTCTGGTCTCTTCCTTGGTCAGTAAGGAGAGTCAAATGACCAAGCTCTCCCCATTGTTCACATGCCTTCTCTAGAGGAGCCGTTTTACTTTAGAGCATAGGGAATACTGGCAAAATCCCTTCCACCTCTCACTCATACATCCAGCAAATATTTGCTGAGCGCCAACTCTTATGCATGGAGAAGGCAATGGCAACCCACTCCAGTACTCTTGCCTGGAAAATCCCTTGGATGGAGGAGCCTGGTGGGCTGTAGTCCATGGGGTCGCTAAGAGTTGGACATGACTGAGAGACTTCACTTTACTTTTCACTTTCATGCATTGGAGAAGGAAATGGCAACCCACTCCAGTATTTTTGCCTGGAGAATCTCAGCGACGGGGGAGCCTGGTGGGCTGCCATCTATGGGGTTGCACAGAGTCGGACACGACTGAAGTGACTTAGCAGCAGCAACTCTATGCAAGGCACTGTTTTTGGCACTGGGAACCCAGCAAAAGAAGACAACCCATGACCTCTGCCCTCTTGGAGCTCACGTCCCATTGGAGGAAACAGGCAATAATATATATAATGGGATAGTGCATACGTGCTCAGTCTCTTAAGTCATATCCAACTCTTTTGTGACCCCATGGACTATAGCCTGCCAGACTCCTCTGTCCATGGGATTTCCCAGGCAAGAATATTGGAATGGGTTGTCATTCCCTTCTCCAAGGTATCTTCCCAATGAAGGGATTAACCCACATCTCCTGCATTTCAGGCAAAGTCTTTACCACTGAGCCACCTGAGAAACCCCATAATGGGACAGTACTCAGTCATAAACAAGAATGCAATATTGCCATCTGCAGCAATGTGGATGGACATAGAAAATACTATACTTAGTGAAGTAAGTCAGACAGAGCAAGATATTTTATGTTATCACACATGTGGTATCTAAAAATATAATATAAGTGAATCTACATACAAACTACACCTTTACAAACCAGAAGGAGACTCACACCAGACATAGAAAACAAACTAATGGTTACCAGAGGGGAAAGGAAAGGGAGAGGAATAAATCAGGAGTATGAGAGGAACAGATACAACCTGCTATACAAAAAATAGATCAGCAACAAGCATTTACTGAAAATCACAGGGAATATATTCAGCATCTTGTAATAACCTGTAATAGAAAATAATCTGGAAAAAATACATATAAAACTGAATCACTCTGCTGCATATACCTGAAACTAACACAATATTATAAATCAAATATACTTCAATAAGATAAAAATTCAGTCCCAAATTTGAGATGCTTCTAAATAATCATGTGTTAGGGAAAATGAGGAAAGCTTTTGAACTTGTATTTAAAATTTTCAAACACTTGTGAAAACTATTAACAACCTCAGGCTTTGGATAGGTCATATCCAAATTCCAGATTTCATAGGCTCTACTTCCAGTAGGTTGGACCCCCCACCATGGTCTCCAGAGGGAGCCTAAAACACCATAGATGACACAGTTTTGATCTTGATGTAACATCTAAGCTTCCCTGATGGTCAGGAGAGCATACGGCTGTGTGAACCTGGGCTCCTCCAGGTGATTCTGCAGCCACCAGTTTATCCTTAAGCACCAATGACTTGTCACTGCCCTTCTCTGCCTCTTCATAGCTTGGTCATCATCTCACTAGCACATACAAACCCAATGCCCCATTATTACCTAGGCAGCTCTGAAAAGTTTTGGTTGGTGCTGACCTATTGGGAAAACTGAAAATTGGGAATTATCTGTGAAATTTGCACTTCCAGTTTACCACCACATCCCAGAACAGCATTTTGCATTTTCCTTTTTGCCTCAAGTACTCAGTATAATTGTTCACATCCACTGAGCACAGACTACCTACTCTCAACCACTGCTGAGTCCTCAAGAGGTTAAATAAATTTAATTTTCTGGGCTAATGGTAGGAGGGGACCCAAACAAATTAACAAAGCACTCGCTGACCTTTCCTCTCTTACATACAACTACTTCCAACCAGCACAGAGGAGAATGATCAGAGATCTGGGCTTCCCCAGCCTAGACCTCTCATTTCTTCTGCAGGGGCCACAAGGGTGAGGAGATGGGCCTCAGAGCTAGTGCACACTTAAGGTTTCGTTTTCAGCTGCCTCCTCTTCTTACCCGGATTTGTACAATGTCTTTTGAGAGACTCGTGAATTTGGTGCTGAAGTGGCACCTAAGAATCCAGTGTTCAACTTGCAGGAGTTGCACTAGCTGGTTTTTAAATCTTGAAATCAGCCATGGGGAAGCCCTCACACCTCAGAAACTGGCAAAAGCTACAAGTCCGAGTTTCCATGTCCTCACCCCCAGGCTGGTTAAGTTGGCTAATTAGTCAGGATGGTGCTGCTAAACCCATAGGGAATTTGGAGGGCTCTGAGCACATGAGAGGGACCCTGGTAGTCGCTGGTGTAGGGTTGCTGGGGGTACAGGTGTTGGGGGAGGAGAGGGAGCTTCAACCAACCACGCTCAGCTATGCTGCAACCTGAACTGATTCATCCACCTTACCTCCTCCCAGACCAGAAAAGAAGTCCGACCAGCCCATGTGTGAGGAGCATGAAGACGAGCGCATCAACATCTACTGTCTCAACTGCGAAGTGCCCACCTGCTCTCTGTGCAAGGTCTTCGGGGCGCACAAGGACTGCCAGGTGGCTCCCCTCACTCACGTCTTCCAGAGGCAGAAGGTAACACGCCCTCCTGCCCCTCCTCCAAAGCCCCTTCCAAGTGTGATTGAAGGAGAGATGCCCACAGGCAGGACCATAGCGCCCCGAGGCTGCAGGGGAGAGCAGGGCGTTGGCTGAGCCGGAAGGACTGCTGTACGCCCAGAAGAGTGGTGGGGAAGGCGGGAGAGGGAAGGTGCAGAGGGTCAGGAAGGGGTGTGGAGGGGAAAGGTCGCTATTTTTCCACCATTACAGGTTTAAGATGAATACTATTATGGGGCCCAGTCCCAGCTCAAGCTGCTTAAACACTGANAGGGCGTTGGCTGAGCCGGAAGGACTGCTGTACGCCCAGAAGAGTGGTGGGGAAGGCGGGAGAGGGAAGGTGCAGAGGGTCAGGAAGGGGTGTGGAGGGGAAAGGTCGCTATTTTTCCACCATTACAGGTTTAAGATGAATACTATTATGGGGCCCAGTCCCAGCTCAAGCTGCTTAAACACTGAGGTCCAGCCCATAGGAAATAAAAGGATAACTTCTTACTCCAGTCTCAGAATATTTTTCTTTGTTCATCAACCAAAGATTCCTTTGGCCCTCCTCAAGGCCTCTTCTCTCCCACTCCTATCTGGTAGAGTTACAATGACTGGCATTTTGTTAAATGTTTCCTTAGGCTAGTCCTCATGCCTGGGTTAAACTGTCCCCCTAGGTCAGCCCAGAAGGCCTCCTTTGGGTCTGACAGATACACCCCCAACTCCAGAGCCTCAGCATCACCCCCTCATTATGAGCAAATATGGGGTGTCCCAGCTGATCGCTAACCTGCCGGCCTACAGCGCACAGGCAGGTAGGAACTTACCCATTTGATGCAAATCAGCAAGGGGTTGTGGGCTCAGAGAGCTGTGGCCGAGTCTCAGCATCTAGGATTTGAGCAGCTCCACATCTCAGCTTTTTCCTCTAAGAAGCACAGATTCCACAGTTAGTGTTTTACTGACCAAATATAGAACGGGAATCAAATTTGGAACTCAAACCTTTGGGCGACTCTAGTTACAACCAGTGAGTACTAACTGCTAAAGCAGCAGGATTTAGCAAAATAGCTACACAGTTATTTATTGTTCTATCCACTTGTGACTTACCTGCCTTTTCCTTTTACCTGCCCCTCCCCAAAGTCACAGCCTATTAGAACTGAATGGTACCTGGGTCACACCATTCCCCTCAGAGCCCTGAGACCATGAGGGATGGACAGAGGCAGGCTGACAGGACTTCCGCCCTGCTCCTGTTTGGCCAGAGCAGCATTATTTGATCCATTGGGATTATATATTAGCTCCCATTTGGAAAAAGGGTTTTGCAGCTTTAAAGTGTTTTACAACCACTGTTCTGACCCAGTCTTCTCACTTTATGTGTGAGACAAGTAGGATCCAAACTGATAACATGGTTTGCCCAACATCACAGAGACGCTAAAAGGCAGAGTTGGACCTAGCATGTAGGTTTCCCGAGTCCCATTCATTCCCTAAGTATGAACAGTGGAATCACTTCAGGTCAAAAGAGCCTGAGGGGAATTTTAAGCTAAAAAAACTGTTTTCCCCTGGAAACAGTGCAATGTTAGTTTCAAATCTGTAATGACTGAGTCTAGTATACAAATATTTGTTTGCATCTAGCACAGAGAAGGGTGCATCACAGGTATTTGGTGAATAAATGAAATATTTCCCTAGTAAAACTAATCCTGAAGGCTTCCTGGTGGTCCAGTGGTTAAGAATCCACCTGCCAGTGCAGGAGACATGGGTTCGATCCCTGTTGGGGAAGATCCCACATACGGTGGAGCTACTAAGCCCACAACTACTTCTCACGCTCTGCAACAAGAGAAGCCACTGCAATGAGAAGCCTCTGCCCCACAACAAAGAGTAGCCTGCACTCGTGGCAACTAGAGGAAGCCTGCACACAGTGACAAAGACCCAGCATAGCCAAAAATAAATATGTAAATCTTAAAAAAAAAAAAACAACAACTGATCCTGAGCTGCACTATAATTCAAATAATTAAAGGTCCAAATAATTCATGTTGGACCCCTGATGTCACATATTGGTCTCCATTCAATTTATAAACAGTTCTTAGAATTATTTAGCTTGAATGTGCTATTAACTGTCTATAGCCTGTAATTCGGTGTTCTTAATGTTTTTTGGCAGGGTCACCGTCTTCATTGGGGCTGGTGTACGGGGATGATCCAGAGAGACGTTGGGGGGTGGGAGGTGGGAGGGAGATTCGGGNGTTATGTAAGAAACGAATCACCAGTCTCTATTTGATACAGGATGCAGGTTGCTTGGGGCTGGTGTACGGGGATGATCCAGAGAGACGTTGGGGGGTGGGAGGTGGGAGGGAGATTCGGGATTGGGAGCTTGTGTGTACCTGTGGTGGATTCATGTCGATGTATGGCAAACCCAATAGAGTATTGTAAAGTTAAATTTAAAAATAAATAAATAATTAAAAAAAAAAAAAAGAATTTGATGAAAACTGTGAAGCTTCTTCCCAGACAAATGCATTTATACACCCATCCTTCCAGGATTTTATTTATAAGATTAGGAGATTCTCAGACCTCCCAGCCTCGCTGTTCCTCATTAGGGGGTTCTGTGGACCCTAGATGGAGAACTCATGAGAAGAGTAGTACTAAGATGAACCCATAATCAGTGGAGGGCTAGAAAGCCCCTAAAATCTTGAATCCCTCTTTTCTCTCCATTAGTCCGAGCTCAGTGATGGCATTGCTGTCCTGGTGGGAAGCAACGATCGGGTCCAGGGGGTGATCAGCCAGCTGGAGAGCACCTGTAAGACGATTGAGGTGAGTCAAGTGGCTTCAAGGGAAGGTAAGCCACGCGTAGGCTCCTGGGGCTTTGTAGTTCCCTCAACACAACCGTAGAAATCCCTGCTCCAACATTTCAGTCTTTCCTTACAGAATGACCTCCCTTCTGCATGCGTGCATGCTAAGTTGCTTCAGTCATGTTCAACTCTTTGCGACCCTATAACCATAGCTCACTAGGCTCCTTTGTCCATGGGATTTTCTAGGCAATGGTTGCCTTGCTCTCTTCCATGGGATCTTCCTGACCCATGGATTGAACCCCCATCTTTCATGTCTCCTGCATTGCAGGTGGGTTCTTTATCACTAGAGCCACCTGGGCAGCCCAGCCTCCTTCCTGATGTGTCTCTAGAATATTCACCTCCTGGCACAGGAAGAGAAGATACCCCATGAGGCAACAAGGCAGATTTTACCACATTTATCAAGGTGGTGGTCACACGTGGTGGCGTTTCTTGGGAAACCCCATTTTAAAGGGTTAGCTACAAGAAGTACCAATGTGGGGACTTCCCTGGTAGTCCAATGGTTAAGGCTCTGAACTTCCAATGCAGGGGTTCTGAGTTCAATCCCTGTCCAAGAGCTAAGATCTCACATGCTACATGGCATGGCCAAATTTAAAATAAAAAATCATTTTCCAAGTAATGACAATGAGTGTTGTTAAAGCAAAAATTTTTGTGGGAATCCAAACGGTCTTAAGAAATGCTGTTTGGTACTTAAGAAAAGTCGTGCACAGATTTGAGCTGCATGGTGTTGTTGTTCAGTCTCTAAGTTGTATCCGATGTTTGCAACCCCATTGACTCTAGCCCACTGGGCTTCTCTGTCCATGGGATTTCACAGGCAAGAGTGCTAGAGTGGGTTGCCATTTCCTTCCCCAGGGAATCTTCCTGACCCAGGTACTGAACCTCTGCCTCCTGCATTTGCAGACAGATTCTTTACTGCTGAGCCACCAGTGAAGCCCAGTGTTCCATTTACCTGTATTCTTACAAAATGTGTATTGCTATATGCATGTCTTTTAATTTTATAGATGGTATTTTGTTGTACTTCTCATTCTGCTTAATTTTTTTTTAAACTAAACATTATGCTTTAAGATCCATTCACATGTACATTCATTCCTTCAGTTTCCTCCTGGGAAAATAGAACAAAGTATCCATTTTATAGAGTTTAACCATGAAAAGTTAAATAAGCATAAGCATAATGCTTAGCACAGTGCCTGGCATATGGAGAATGCCTGATAAATACCCTAATCTGACCATTTTATTGCTTGAAAGGTGAATTCTAGCAAAAGATAAAGGCCTGTTCCTAGATAACTTCAGGACATCATCTCATTTTAGATTTACACATCATTGAAGTCAGTACCCTCTCTTCTCCATACTCATATTCCTGAAAAGACTCATGATGGATTTGCAACTGGTTTATAGAAGGAAAGTTTCCCCTTGGTGAAGAGCTCAAAGAGATTCTAAAATGGAAAAAATTTTTTTTTCCTTTTTTCTTTATTCACAGAAAAGGCCAAATACGACTTTATCATTAGGTCATGAATCAGCACTTGGTATGGTACCACCCTGAGTCTTGAGTTATATATAAATAGGAGTGTGTTGCTTGTGGGCAGTGAGTTCATCTCTATACCCATCTCTACTCAGACCTTCATCAGAGACCTCCATCAGGGGAATGGGCTTTCTGTCTGCATGCTGAGGCTGGAAAACAAAAACAAGAAAAGCCCTGGGTGACACACTGCCGTTGAGCAAGTTCAAAGGTCTTAGCTCTATTCAGACAGCGTCAGAGGACACTGAGGACGAGGAGAGACTTGACAGCAGTTTTTCCTCCTGGAGGCTGGTCAGTGGCACAGAAGGAAGCCACTGGTTTTCTTTCACTGAGAACAAGATGAGAAGGAACAGGTTTGGAGTTCTGCCCGCAGGAAGGAGTTAGTGTCGATATCAGGATGAACTTTCTGGCAATGAAGGTCAGCATTATCACCCCTCTTATTCCTAATAAAAACACTGGGTGAATAGACACCTTTTTACAAGTATTTTCACAGTTCCCTGGAGGAATGTGTGTCATCGTCCCCCTCCAGACTTCAAAATAAGTCTGCAAATTGGTATGTGTGTGTGTTAAGTCACTCAGTCGTGTCCGACTCTTTGCGCCCCCAGGGACTGTAGCCCGCCAGGCTCCTCTGTCCATGGAGTTCTCCAGGCAAGGATAATGGAGTGGGTTGCACAGTGAAGCACATGATGGGTCTCCCCTGCCAAGCAGGTGAATTCTGCACCAGGGCCAGGGTCCCAGAGTGTCTCTTTCTCCTGTCCTTCCTGGCTTGGTTGTTTTCCTTTCTGGTTCCATTCACCACCTGCCTGGAAACATCTTCTGAGAAGCCGTGTGTGGCTCCCAGCCAAAGGGTGGGGTGCTGTTGTTGAAGCATTCTCTTTTCTGATTGATGAAGCGCTCCACAGGGATGGGAACTAGAGCAGCCCTAGGGGTGGGCACATCCTTCCCTAATTACACGCCCTCTCCCTGTGGGGCCCCAACACCTGCCCTTTGAGTGTAGCCTGTTCCTTGTGATGTCTAATTTTGTCCCTAATCATGTAATGTCTTGCAGGGTTAGGCTGGGCAAGCACCCGGCCTAGGACCAGCCCCTGAAATGCTGAGCTTAGAGTCAGACCCACCCGGGATTCTGCTTTACAAATCATGTGTGCCACCGATGTGAGCTTGAATGGCGATGGGAGTGGCTTTGAGATGGATCGCAGTCATGAAGGGCAGTCTGAACTGCACTGTGGGGAGTGGCGTTCCCTTTTTGCTGTGGTAGATGGAGGTAGATGGAGGAACTGTGGTCTTCTTAGTCCTCCTGGCTCTGAGACATTCTCAGAGCTCGTGATGGCAGGTTGTTGGAGGGCCTTCCAGGCTGTTCTAGACAAACCCAGCATGGTCTTAAGCTGTATTTACCTCTCCAGACCTGGAGCTCTTCTGGGACAGACTGGGACAGGAGAGGGAGCTGCTGGTGGGGGTGGAGAATTGTACTGCCTCAGGAGCTCTCTGCTTCCAGAAACGTGCTTGACTTTCATTCCTCATTCCTGGAAAATGTTCCTTCCCCCTTGTCTTTACAAAAGGCACCTATCCTGTTCTTTGGTGGTCAGTTGTGTCTGACTCTTTTCGACCCCATGGACTGCAACACACCAGGCTTCCCTGTCCTTCACCATATCCCAGAGTTTGCTGAAACTCATGTCCATTGATTTGATGATGCCATCCAACCATCTTGTCCTCTGTTGTGCCCTTCTCATCTTAACCTCAATCTTTCCCAGCATCAGGGTCTTTTTTAATAAGTCAGCTCTTCGCATCAGGTGGCCATAGTATTGGCACTTCAGCTGCAGCATCAGTCCTTCCAATGAATATTCAGGGTTGATTTCCTTTAGGATTGACTGGTTTGATCTCCTTGCTGTCCAAGGGACTCTCAAGAGTTTTCTCCAGCACCACAATTCGAAAGCATCAATTCTTCGGCACTTGGCTTTCTTTATGGTCCAACTGTCACATTCATACATGACTACTGAAAGGTCACCAGAAAACCAAAAGAGCAGGCTATTTGCACTCACCCTCCCCAGGCAGCCAGGCTAGAAATAATCTTGTTCTGTGTGGATGCCCTTCTAGGGGAAACAGCTAAAAATATTTGATCTTGAGCTTTTCCAGTATCTGAAAACTACCACCTTTAATAAAATCCTCCAATGATTTTGCAGTGACAACAAATCCATTATATTTCCAAAACAGTGATTTTTTTTTTCTTTTTTTGGCCGCATCACACAAGCATGTGGGATCTTAGTTTCCCGACCAGGGACTGAACCCACATCCACTTCATTGGAAGTACAGAGTCTTATCCACAGGACTACCAGAGAAGTCCCTCCAAAACAGTGGTTTTACCTGAACAGCTTTGAGACATTGTCCATGCAGTTAAAAATATGAAGTAATGAATATAATAACAATCATTTTAATAAGCAGGCCAGAATTTTTAAAGCAGCCTGACAGATGCTTGAAGAACATATTTCAGAGGTTTGAA
Organism: Neotragus pygmaeus; assembly: GCA_006410875.1. Classification (NCBI taxonomy): domain Eukaryota; kingdom Metazoa; phylum Chordata; class Mammalia; order Artiodactyla; family Bovidae; genus Neotragus; species Neotragus pygmaeus. Next base: position 2,078,422 of record SJYV01048237.1, on the reverse strand, counting down.
TTTTAACTGTGCTACTTAATGCTATAACCTTGGGCAAGTTACTTCTGCTTCCAGTCCTTCACCAGCCTCAGTGGTACAGGAGGGTTAATAAACTCTTTACAGTGTTGCTGTGATCACTAAGTGGGATAAGAAGCACATGCTGGGGGCTCCCAAAGTGTTACCTTGTATTGTCCTCACACTCCGCTTGGAAAGAGCACACTTCACCTAATGATGCTAATAATCATTTGAGCATCTTTTAAATGGTGTTAGAATAAGGCTTCAAGATCTTGACCAATTATGATGGCAGGGTGAAGCAACTCCCTGCAGTGGGAAAAACTGAAAATGAATGGAAGTAGATATTAGCTCTATGCTTTGGGGCTTTGTGATAACTTGAAATATTGGCGACAGAGGGAAGCTGGGCCCCTTCCAGGAAAGGTGCCAACTCTCCACANGTATTCCCTTTATATCCTCATCCCTTTTTGGTATATTTTACCCATACTGACTTCTCTCTAGAGATGGGATGGATTTTTTTCTTTTTCTCTTTTTTTTTTTTGGTTGCTGCCCCACGTTGCATGTGAGGTCTTAGTTCCCAGACCAGGGATCAAACCTGTGCCCAAAGCAGTGGAAGCACAGAGTCTTAACCACTGGACCACCAAGGAAGTCCTGGAATGAATTTTTACTTTCATTAAGGTATTACAGACATCTTTAATTTGTTCTTCTATATAAATAAATATAAATGTTACTGTCTCTGGCAGAACCAGGAGGAAGATCAAGTTGCAGTCAGAGGCTTTGCATCAGAATATGCTTGGAGGCCAACACCTAGTGTATTTATGATGGAAGTTACTTCAATTGTTAAACACACTCATGCAGAAACACATGTGTGTGGGCGTGTGTGCACACACACACATACAACACCACACTACACTATACTCATAGGAACCATAGGCATCATATTTGAAAAAGTGAAAGTGTTAGTTGCCCAGTTGTGTCAGACTTTATGCAACCCCATGGACTCCTCCGCCAGGCTCCTCTGTCCATAGAATTCTTCAGGCAAGAATACTGGAGTGGGTAGCCATTCCTTTCTCCAGNGGCATCATATTTGAAAAAGTGAAAGTGTTAGTTGCCCAGTTGTGTCAGACTTTATGCAACCCCATGGACTCCTCCGCCAGGCTCCTCTGTCCATAGAATTCTTCAGGCAAGAATACTGGAGTGGGTAGCCATTCCTTTCTCCAGGGCATCTTCCTGACCCAAGGATTGAACCCAGATCCCCCACATTGCAGGCAGATTCTTCACCATCTGAGCCACCAGGGAAGTCCAAAATATTTGTAAAAGTAATCTTGAAGGTTCGGAAAGTATATGTCTTGATTCAGTTAGTACACAGAAAAGTGGGGGAGGTACCCAGACTGGAACTGGGCTTAAAGATACATGTCTTTTTTCCCCAAATAAATGAAAAGCAATGACAAAAACAAGGAGAAACCTTTGAGGTGGGGACATTTATTTTGTGTGCAGAAGAGATAAACATGGTTGCTATCATGGTTTTGCATGCAACAGCTGTCCTTTAAAGTGTGCTGTCTGCCAACATTTTGATAATGCAGAGGTTCACATGTTTTCCATTACATTTTTAGGTTGCTAGAAAGACTCTGCTGAAAGCATTCCAGGTCCACATTTACAAAGGCACAGTGGATATGACATCAGAGTAATCACTATCAGTAGCAAGGTGGCCTCTGAGAGTGGTTTGTTTGTTTGTTTGTTTCCATAGCATATACACCAGTTCCCTAATTGCCTCAGGGGGCANGAGAAACCTTTGAGGTGGGGACATTTATTTTGTGTGCAGAAGAGATAAACATGGTTGCTATCATGGTTTTGCATGCAACAGCTGTCCTTTAAAGTGTGCTGTCTGCCAACATTTTGATAATGCAGAGGTTCACATGTTTTCCATTACATTTTTAGGTTGCTAGAAAGCCTCTGCTGAAAGCATTCCAGGTCCACATTTACAAAGGCACAGTGGATATGACATCAGAGTAATCACTATCAGTAGCAAGGTGGCCTCTGAGAGTGGTTTGTTTGTTTGTTTGTTTCCATAGCATATACACCAGTTCCCTAATTGCCTCAGGGGGCAGGTTGATAAACTGAAGTGTTTGGTGTTCACTGACTTTCACGGCACCTTGAAAGTCTCATAGCCCAGATAGATGGAGGGTTGACCATGCTAATATCTCATGTGTTTCTTCGACCTCAGAGTATGTGTAAAAAATAGAATTTCAACTTTATGGAGTATACCTATTTCTCATTTGAATATGACATTAGGTTAACCTGAACATCTTAAGTGAATTTCTGAAACTTTGTAAGTACCATTTTCATAATTCCAAAAAATAAGCATGTGTTTTTCTCATTTCAGAAACAGAGTTGTCTAACTCTTACATATTTTACATAGAATTATATAAAGGCACATTCAGCAAGAGGAAAAAGAAAAAAAAACAGAAGTGAGGTTTTCCTCTTAGAAAGTAGAAAGTACATAATTTTCCTCCCATCCACCTGAATACTGGGAAAGTATGACGAGTTTTTTGATCTTACAATGCCTGATACATAGTAAGCACTTAGGGAATCTTGTCAAAAGAATTATAATGAATATGCTTCTGAAACAATTTGAGGTTTCTTGCCTGTAAAAGCCTACTTTCAGCTTTCAGCATGGTAGCTTTGTGAAGAGGTATATATTTAGTTCATAAGTGCTTCACATACATTTTTTTCAAATGAAAGCAAATCACAGCTACTTGTTGGAGCAGCAAGGATCCAAGAGTTCAGAAACCTTGGCTATATGTGAGGCACCAATGCTAAATGACAAATGACTTGAGAAAGTGACTTAACTCGGCTAGGTTTCAGTCTCCACATGAGTGAAATGATTGGTTTGGAGCAGGTTACTTCTGAGAGTCCGGGCTTCCCAGGTGGCGCTAGTGGTAAATAACCCACCTGCTAATGAAGGTAGACATGAGATGTGGGTTTGATCCCTGGGTCAGGAAGATTCCCCTGGAGGAGGGCATGGCAACTCACTCCAGTATCCTCGCCTAGAGAACCCCATGGACAAAGGAGCCTGGCAGCCTGCAGTCCATAGGGCTACAGAGAGTTGGACACAACTGAAGCGACTTAGCACATATCCACTCACTTCTGATAGTCCACATAGCTTCAAAATTCTACAATTGAACGACTCAAATTAACGAAAATGGAATCTAAATTTTACAAACATTGACATAGTGCCTACTGTATGCTAGGCAATATTATGAGTGCTTTACAGGGAGGCCTGGTGTGCTGCAATTCATGGGATAGCAAAGAGTCGGACACGACTGAGCAACTGAACTGAACTACACCATATATAGTCATATAATAATAAAAAAGTACACACNTATGCTAGGCAATATTATGAGTGCTTTACAGGGAGGCCTGGTGTGCTGCAATTCATGGGATAGCAAAGAGTCGGACACGACTGAGCAACTGAACTGAACTACACCATATATAGTCACATGATAATAAAAAAGTACACACTGTGCATGGGGTAGCATTTTGGATACTGTAAAGTATAAGCAAATGACAGTTGCTGTTAAAATGACAGTAATTTTATTAAGGGTCAATATAACACAAATCATTTTTTAAAAGCAGACTAAAGGGCTTACCCAGGATCTCAGTGGTAAAGAATCCACTTGTCAATGCAGGAGACACGGGTCGATCCCTGGTCTGGGAAGATTCCACATGCTGTGGAGCAACTAAGTCCATGAGCCACAGCTACTGAGCCCGTGCACCTAGAGCCCGGGAGCCACAGCTAGAGAAGCCACCACGATGAGAAACCCGTGCATTGCAACTAGAGAGTGGCCCCTGCTTGCCACAATACAGAAAAGCCTGCACAGCAACGACGACCCAGCACAGCCATAAATAAATAAAATTATTTAATTTTTTAAAAAGAGCAGGATATTAACAGAAATAATATAATATAGGAATAAAGTAGTGTTCCATTTAAACCACTCACTGTTAAATGGCTAACATAAGCTATTTAATTTTTATCTGGCTAAGAGAATACTTAGTCACTTATTTGACTAAGAGAATCCCACCTGACTGGGATTTTCAGGTGGCTTAGTGGTAAAGAATCTGCCTATAATGCAGGAAACATGGGTTTGATCTCTGGGTCGGGAAGATCCCCTAGAGAAGAGCATGGCAACCCACTCCAATATTCTTACCTGGAGAATCCTATGGACAGAGAAGCCCATGGACTACAGTCCATGGGGTCACAAAGAGTTGGACACGACTGAGCAACTAATCCACTACCACTGCCATACTTAAACTCATTCCAAAGCAAGATACAAAACTATTATATAAACCATCACCACAACAACACTTAAACTCAGTCCTGTCCACACTTAAAACCATGTCTATGAAATTCTCCACTTATAAAACACAAGATTGAAAAATAATCCAGGGGATTTCCTGGTAGTCTAGTGGTTAGGATTCAGCATTTTCACTGCCCTACCCTGGGTCCAGTCCTTGGTCATGGAACTCAGATCCTGCAAGCTGCATGACTCATCAAAAAGAAAACAAAATCATCCATCCACTTAGCCAATTTGATTGATTGGGGAGAGTCTTAAGCAGCAAGTATGATAAAAATGGGATTTTCAACACATGAACACAGTAGGTATGTATACCAAAAGGAGAGCCTAAGGGGAAAGAAAAAAATGTCCTACATAAGTAAAGTTTCTTTTCTCCTGAAATGCCCACGTAATTTTTCCAGACACTCTTTGAACACTAACATTAGCTAACCCAACTAACAGGAATGCTGCAGAAAACAGAAACAGGAACTCTGTGAGAAGTTTGATTACCTGTATGGCATCTTGGAGGAGAGGAAGAATGAAATGACCCAAGTCATCACCCGAACTCAAGAGGAGAAGCTGGAACATGTCCGTGCTCTCATCAAAAAGTATTCTGACCATTTGGAGAACGTGTCAAAGTTGGTTGAATCCGGGATACAGTTCATGGATGAGCCGGAAATGGCAGTGTTTCTGCAGGTAAGTTATCTCTCTGGCCCCAGAGGAAACAAACCAAGACGGTGGGTGCTGAAGGACTGTCATTGAATTTTCAATATTTTTTGTACATCTCACTTGGATCTATCTTCTCAACTAAAATATATGTGCTTATCTCTCCATCTGTTTAAACTATTTCACAAGCATATATTTAAGGGACCATGGCATTGCTTAAATATAAGAGGGATCTGGTATAGACAACAGTAGTTATTTACAGCATTTAAAAACTAAGCTATGAGATGTTTAAGAGACAGAAAGGAAAGAATTCAATCTCAACACATCTTCGATGAAAACAATTTAAGTAGGCTTGTCTTTTGTTTGCTTCCACAGAATGCCAAAACCCTGTTACAAAAGTAAGTAATTTTCATTTTGTGAAAAAAAGTATATCTTTCATTTTTACTCAGTGCCATCAAACTTTACACAGTAACAGAAAGTGGGAACTTCTCTTTTTGCAGAATTTCTGAAGCATCAAAGGCATTTCAGATGGAGAAAATAGAACACGATTATGAGAACATGAACCACTTCACAGTCAACCTCAATAGAGAAGAAAAAATAATACGTGAAATTGATTTTTACAGAGGTTTGTTATTCTTCTGACCATTTGCCCAAAACTGCAGGTGTGTGAAAGTGGCAGAAGGTTTTAGTGGGAGGAAAGGGGGATTCAGGATCATCTCCAGAATGGATGTTGACAACTTCACAAGGATCATAATCCAACATGAAGCTCTATTTCTTGACAGAATCAAACAGTTTGTGGATGTTGTTTATTTAGCTTTGCCTATCACAGTGCTTGTTATCATTTGGTTACAGGGCATTAACTCTGAGTCATCAAATATTTAATAATTGATAGTGATGCCAATATCTCAACTTCAACTGTACACAACGTGTTAGCCATTATAATAATGATGTAAAGTGTCATCAGCTGTAAGGATAAGGATGAGATAAAAATAAAACATGGAAGACACTTGGATTTAGATACTGTACCATTAGCACTTTCACTAGTGGGTGAGTCATAGAGTGAGTCATAGAGTAAGTCACACCTGGAAATAAAACTGAGGCTATGTGATCAGATATACTCAATGAGTTATAAACACATCCCTCTCATCTGGCCCAGAAATCCCATTCTTGGAAATTGATCTGGATGAGAGAGTTGAAAAGAGAAGCTCAGTTAGATGATAAGGCTCCTTGGCTAGACCACTGTAATGCCATGGATTTATATCAGTGTCCACAGACATAACTTTAGAAGTAAATCTTCAGGATGTATCTTCTTTAAAAATTACTTAATATTGTCTATCATTAATATTGCCTAAGGAAATACTAAAATCAGCGGATTACAGTACTGATACTGTGTATAAGATAGGTAGCTGAGAACCTACTGTATGCAGGGAACTCAACTCAGCACTCTGTGGGGACCTAAATGGGAAGGAAATCCAAACAAGAGGGGATAGATGTATACTTATGGCTGATTCACTTTGCTGTACAGCAGAAACTAATACAACATTATAAAGCAGCTATACTCCAATAACAATTTTAAATAAACCACATTGAAGACAGCACCCCTCCAAAAAAAAAAACCACAAAACCAGATCAGTGGGTTACAAAGAGTCACAGCATTAACTGTGGCAAAAATCATCCTTCACTGAACAAAGAAGGTGAGAAGTTAAATAGGACCAGGGTTTTGTGTGTCTTCTGACATAAGGAAGAGATGTGCTTTTCCATTTAATTTGATAGAAAAAAGTAAGTCACAGTCCAGCCCTCCAGGAACTGGCAGATGTAACAGAGCATGATAGATATGGGAACAGGCTCTGGGGGTCAGGCGGATGGTGCACGGTGGTCGAGAGGACCACACTTTGTACTGGGGAGGGGAGCAAGCAGGGTGGTGATGACTGGAACCACTTGCACAGCATCATGTCCACATTTAACTGGAAGTGCAAGCCCCCTGCTGCTGTCAAGTGTCTGATGGAGAAGATTTCCGTAGCCCTGACCTTAATCTGAGCTACAAATATTGGCCAGTCATGTTTTTCATGGCCGCAATGGTAATTATAACAATATGAAAACGCATTACTTTATCAGAGGATGAAGATGAAGAAGAAGAGGGAGAAGAGGGAGAAGGAGAAGGTGAAGAAGAGGGAGCAGAAGTGGAAGAGGTGGAAGATGTCCAGACTGAGTCATCAGAGGGAGATGAAAGTACAGAGAAAGGCTTGGAGCCCTCTCCACCAACCTTGGAGCTCCAGGCTGCCCCTGAGGCACCTCCAGTTTCCTCTCCGGAGCCCCCTCCAGCCCTGCTACCTGCTGTGGAAGCCCCGGTGACACAGGTAACTCAGTTCTGAGTTCCCTCTTGTAGGACACGCAGGTGTGCCTCCTTGCTGAGCAGCTCAATTTATTCTACCTCAAGTAAAGGAAATGCTATACCAGGCATTTGTATATGGAGGACACGAGATTTTAGGGCTACCACAGTGTTAGGGAGAGTCTTCTAGGGTGTTCAGCAGGGTCTTTGTGGTTATAACTGGTTGGAAAGACTCATTTTAACATAATTTTCCCACCCTTAAATCTGAGACAATCTATAGCAATTGTGTATGTGTGTGTTAACATGTGAATTCATAGAGAGCTGAGAGCATGGCATTGACTCTTAGTATAGATACAGGTATAGGTTGAGAGATAAAAATGGTTATGTTTTCAGAATTTTCAATTTTCTGTAGGTAATAAAGAAACTAAATAGAGAAACCATGCTAGTTTATGTCCCTGTTGCTTACCCTGAAACAGAACTATAGCTTTTGGTCAATGGGCAAATAAAGGAAGCTGAGGTTTCCTATGTCTCTGTCATTTGATGAGATGATGTGTTGATAGAATTGTCCTTAAAATTTTTTTATGAAATTAGCTCATCCCAGACACTGTCTGTGGCTGTCCTGTGGCGGACTTTATGTTTTCTAAGATGTCACTGTTTGGTTCTCAAGCCTCTGTACTGACTTCACGACACCTTTGACAGTCTCAACCCGTTGAGTTTGTGGGCAATGAAGACTTATCAAAAAAAAAAAAAAAGTCCTGGTTTCAACGTGGATTGGAATTATCAATAGAAACAAAACTGCAAAGAGGGAACTCAGAGATGCAATTATATCTTATGCTCTGTCTCCATAGGAAACTAAGCTAAAAGACTATAATTCCTGGAATCTTGAAATTCTGGGTGTACCAATTGCACTGAAATCGAAATGGGTATGATAATTAAATGATAGTTGGGTTTGATCAATTAGATTTCAATTTGGGTTTTGAGAAAAGAGGTTTTTGGGGACCCATGTATAATATACAAAACTAATTCTGGTCAGTAGTTTGCCCTTTCTTCCATTCTATGCTATTTTATAAGCAAACTTTGTTCTAGGCTTCTGCTATCTACCTGACCAAGGCCAGTCTAGTGAGACAAGCCCAGGAAAGACGAGGGGACACAAATAGATGCTGAGACAAGAATGCTAACTGCATTCGTTGCCCTGAGCCCTTGTGGAGGGTGGGCTGAGCTGAAACACGCACTAGATCGGGCCCACACACAGAGAGCTATCCCTTTGCAAACCTGAAGGGAACTAAAATCCACTGCTTTTCTCTTTTTTTGCTTTTGAATTTATCCATCCTGTGAAGGGGGAGGTGGTGCCCACTGGCTCCCAGCAGACCACAGAGTCTGAAACTCCAGTCCCAGCAGCCACGGACACTGCGGACCCCTTGCTTTACCCTAGTTGGTATAAAGGCCAGACCCGGAAATCCACCGCCAACCCACCTTCCGCCCCAGGGAGCGGAAGTCTCGGGCCCGTAGGGCCTTCAGGTTCCGAGGATGCGCATGCGCGGAAGGCTGAAGGGGCGGAAGCCGCAGCCAGGGAGAGGGCAGCAGTGAGTGGTAAGGATGCTAGCTCACCTGCAGCTACTTCTCAGGTTAGTGTCAACGAATGGTCTGGGGTCTGAATGCTCCCTGCGCCGCCTGGTCCTGCTGGGATGGCAGCAAGGAGGAAGGGCTTCTGAAGGGGCGGACAGAACCTGGGGCCTGGGGGATAAGGGGAACGACTCATCTACCCCAAGTTGGCTTGTTTTTCTAAGCCTGATATGAAGTGAAAGAGACACCGATTTGACTTTACTCTGCCCATGCGTGGAGACGTCACACCTGGTTGCCCAGGGGCGGGAGTGCAAGCGGGCCTGGCCCCTAGGCATGCAGGTGAAAGCTGCTTGTCTGCAGTGACTGCCTGGCGTCCCTGGTCGTCCTCTGCACTGGCCACTGGCCCTTGTTGGGTCTTTTCTGCGTCCTCTCTGAGCTTCCAAAGACTAATCACTTGCTTCTGTGTCGTTCCCAGCACCTAGCAGGCACGTTTGAGTCAAGTTCTGTGTCGGCTCTGGAAAATAACCTCTGACTCTTGGGTTTTGGTTTTGGGAGCGTGCTGGTGAAGGCTGGACAAAGATAGTTTTGGCTTTATTAAACCGGTGCTTCCTACGCATGTGCTGCTGGGAGCAGAAAAGTACAGACTTCCCTCCTTTGGAATTTTTTTAAGGGGTCATTTAATAATTTTTTTTTCTTATCAAAATCCAAGTTTGAAGTTCATTTCTTCCTAACACTGGGCTAGATGTTTGCATGGTTCAAAGAAGATTTCATAGAAGAAATCTTCTACAATTTCTTCACAAAGAAGAATGTTCATGGTTACTTCATACCCATGAGTATTCTTAAATGACGTGTGGGTGGTGCCCAGACAGGGGCTGGCGGAAAAAATATGCTCGAGTTCCATGCTCCTGGGTCATCAGGTGATTTCAACAAACAGCATTTTTTCAAAAATCATAAAATTCTTACTGTCTTAACTATCTGCTCAAGTGAACCTCGATTTCCATGAGGTAATAAATGGAAATGATTTTTGGAAAATTCAAAGATGGACTACTTTTTTGCCATGTATTTTATTTTCACGAATGAAAAATGACAAAAAAGATATGTTTGGTGTGAGGAGATCTTTGAAGGTTGTTTCAGGTTGTAAAAGAAGTGGAGTAGAAAGTTTTCTAAAAGACAGATGGGAAGTTTATTTCTAGAAATTTTATGGGATTCCTTACATACTTAATGGACGTTGAGTCAGGCAGAAAAACAGTAATAACCCAAGATAGGAGCACAATCGAAATGAAAATGAAAAATCCATCTGAATGACGATGAAAATATTATTTGTGATAACATCAGTGAAGCTTTCTTCTTGTTTTCTCACAGGAGTTAGGAATCTGCCTAGCACTTTTGGCTTTTCTTATACTTCACTACATCTGGCGTCAGATTCAATGCTTGATTTTTACTTTAATGGGTAGGAAATCTTTTCTTTTCCCTTGACTAACATCTCATGTAGCTCTTCAATAATGTTTCTCTTCTGTAGGCCCAGAGATGAATTTCTCCCCCAATTCTGAGGCTCTGCCAATCTAAAAAGACCCAAGTTCCCAAGCACTACTCGTGACCTCATAGCCCCTTCCTGAAGAGAATCACTCCGTCATCTAATCCTGCATGGAAGGGGATCCTGACTCAGAACAAGACTCATTGGGCAATTATTCAGTAATCCAGTGGGAGTGGACCCTCCATAATAGCCATTGAAAGTGTTAGTCACTCAGTCCTGTCCGACTCTTTGCGACCCCATGGACTGTAGCCCACTAGGCTCCTCTGTGCATGGGATTCTCCAGGCAGAATAGCCATTAGAGGAGGCCATTTTCCAAAGGTGTCCAGAACACTATGAGTAGTCTGCTCTTAGATGGGTGACCAGCAAAGGCCTCATACAGGACTATGCAGGTTTCCATCAGTTCAGTAGCAACATCTCATCTGCCTCACCAGAGAGGAGCCCAGGTGGGCAGGTAACTGCTTTGGTGGGCAGGTAGACCAGGTGACTTCTGGTTCTCTTTGCACCCTCAGGGTCCACAGTGTCTCTCCTAAGAGAGGGGAGCCCAGGCGCAGTCACATAGGGGGCATTTCGGCCAAGTGAGATCTGAACGAATAAGGAGCCAGAGGGCCAATGTTCATCTACTGGCTATAACAAATTAGAACTAAAGAAAAGTCATAAAGCCAACAGACAGTATATTATTTTTGGTATGTTGTCTCATAGTCAGGCCTTTTCTTGATGACTGTTAGGTTTAGGGACTAACCGTCTTACTCCTTTTGTAATCTTTTGAATATTATCAGCTTCATGAATCATACTTAAAGATTTAAGCCCCATGTACTTTTGAGTAAATGACTCTGCTGGACCTGGGACCCAGCTCCCTGTGCCTGTAGCTCAGAAGGGACCCAGGGTGACTGGAGCTGAAAGGGCTCAGCTATTTCTGGCTCGCTGACTTTTCCTGGGTTGACACTGACTCTCCTGGAAGTTCCCCTCATAGCTCCTTTCTGCCTCATTAGCTGTCTACTCAGCGATGGCAGTAGGCTCCCCGTGGGTCCCTGTCATGCCTATAAGTGAGTGGCACCTACCCCAGTGTCTAATAGTCATAACCTGTGTATTCTAGAATGTTCTGAGTGTCCTCGTCAGCTCAAGGGCATAACTCCTCCTCCTGTCATTTGTGGTGAACAACAGGGGGAGGAAGTCATGGGCTCAGTGGGGCAAATGGGGAGGGAGAGAAAAGTCTGTGCATAATTGGAATATCCTGAATAACTGTGGATCTGAATAATTGTCTGAAGAGTTCAGTTTGTATTCTGAGAGTTCAGGTTTGGGACTTTGTTGCCATATGTCCTTGTAACGCTTCTCTGAGGCTGCGGGGGAGTCATGCTTCTTGTCTGCTGTCCATTGGAGCCCATGTCATGGATGCTGTCATTCACATGCCTGTCCTGAGGGTGAGGCAGGGGGGTGGGGTTGTGGGTGGAGGGTATGGTGAATTGACTTTCATTACTGCCAAGAACCTTGGGTAGTTCTTGGTGTTTGAGAAAGAGCCTTTCACCTAGAGAAGGACCCCTGTTTATGATGGAGGACCACTCTTTGATCCCTGCCTGAAAGGGGGTATGAACAGATTAATAGAGACCTCACCACAGCATCAGATTCTCCATCCCTGTGAAGGTTTTGCAGGCCTGATTCACCTTCATTGCCTCAGAACTCAACTCACTAGATACTTGTCCAATGCAAGGTCCTTATGAAAACTAAAGTTAAAGGTATAGAAGTTGGCGGAATTTAGATAAAGGTATATAAATTGGTATATTTAAACAGGCTCTATATAAGGTGGTTACAGCTCTTATTTAATTATATTGTGGGATAAACAAGGCTTCTTTGGTGGCTCAGAAAGTAAAGAATATGCCTGCAATGCAGAAGACCCAGGTTCGATCCCTGGGCCGGGAAGTTCCCCTGGAGTAGGAAATGGCAACGCGCTCCAGTATTCTTGCCTGGAAAATTGCTTGGACAGAGGAACCTGGCAGGCTACAGTCCATGGGGTCACAAAGAGTTGGATATGACTAGGTATGCAATGCAAGGTTAGTTAGCTTGTTAGAATTTCAAACTTCGTTAGTCTTTCTGTGTACATTTAGGATGTGACACGCAGGTTTTTCTTGATTCACTGGTGGTCTTACCTCTCTTAACCCATCCTGGGATATGAGGTGGCCTTATAATGACAGAAGCATCTCAGACTCACTTGCTAATCTGTAAACTCACTTGAGCCCCATCAGCAGAACCACAATCCATTTAAGAAGGAAGATGTTTCCTGATGCTTGCCTCAGGGCCATTCACACAGTGAAAACTACCCTGTTATTGCTGTCTGTGATTTCTGATGCCATAGCATGTACATTTTCTCTTCACCTAATGACATGGGCAGATTAAATGTTAGAAACTAGTGATGGCAAAAACCAGATGCCGGCTCTCTGCATGGGTGGTGACCCGGGATTCTGCTCTTTGTTGGATCAGAGGCACACTGTTGCCTTCCCCACCTTGGTTCTCCAAGAAAACTAACTGCTCAGCAAGGTTTGAATTCAGGCCTGTGTCACACTATCCTATACACTGGCTGGTCTTTAGCTGCAAAATCAACCCTTAAAGTTCCCATCCTTTTAGACCCTGCCTGTTGTACTCTCGGTCAACACAAAGAGTTTGGTGGCAATTATATCTGATATACTTCCTGTGTTAATTTTTAAATGTTTTTTTTTTAAGAAACTGCACCATGCCCCAGTCAACCTCAAAAGACAGGGCAATAGTAAGTGGAGAACGCATTGTGATCAGGAAAAGCAGCTTCTGTGAGCCTCATCTCCAGGGAGGTTTCCTGGTCCTCTCTGCTTCTCCATTGTCCTTCTCTTCCTACACTGCTTATATGCTAACTACACCTGAGGGTTAGCACAGGTTCCACCCCCATGCCCACCAGGACAACTGGGTTTTATATTGGGAATAGGTGTGGCAATTAGATTTTCCCAGAAGCAGGAGCAGCAACAATGAAAGCCCCTCCACATTCCCCTTCACCCTTCCCAGTGAGGCTTAGTGACTATGGTTGGAGAAATTTGTCCAAACCATTTGATGGGAACAGGGATGTCCAGAGAAACATATCCCTGCTTGGTAGATTAACTTGGCAGCTGCTCTGGCTGACACTCGAGCTGGACCCTGGCAGCTGCCTCAAGGTCAGAGGACCCCAGCCCCACTGCCACCACACACCACACACTCACGCATGCACGCACTCAGAGAGCCAGTTGCTGTGAAGATGGGGTTTTTGACATTAAAATCTCTGCCATTTCTGCCTCTGTAAAGAACCGCAGCTCACATATTTCACCAGAGCATGAAGCTGTAGTTGTCAGGGACCCTGAAAGCTTTTACCATATCATAGCTATTCATAGTTGCAAGATTAGAATATCCACTTTCCACCGTGCATTCCTCAAGTCTGAAAATAGACAAGCAAGTTGAGTAGAAACTGTGCTAAGGCCTGGGGCTCAGGAAAGATCTGTGAAATCAAGAGGAAGGACTTCAGTTCAATCCCAATTCTGGGACTTAATTTCTTTGAACCTCAGTTTTCTCATGAAGAAAATGAAACAACTACTTGATAAAAGGATTCATCTATTTGCACAACATTAGAGAGCGAAAAATCTGGTACTAAGAATCTTATAAATTGTTTCAGGATGTTTTCATTGGGAGGGTTATGAACTTAGGCCTGACAGGTCATTCTGGCAACCGTAATAATAGATTTAGATAGCCCACTGCATTTCCCCAAATGTATTTCTTCCCTTGAAGCTATTACACAAATTCCTAATTCCCAGACTATCTCCACATCTCCTGGACACCAATTTAGCTGAATGTTTACACAGCTGTGATTACCCTTTCAGATTCCATAAACCCCATAAAATCCAGGTCTGAAGTCTACCTACTGGTGCTTAGACCTCATTGCCCAGTAGAACAAAGGACTTAGAATGTACATAGTAAATGTAGTCATAGAAGATTAGAGGAATGAAGAGGTAAAAAATAGTGTGATATTTAAAAATTTACCTATTTTAATTGTAAGGTTCAGTAGGTTTTGTCAGGTATGTAGCATTGTGTGGTTACAGGCCACAGTAAAGCTATAGAGTATTTCTATCCTCATGTGCCTTTACAGGTAATCTCCTTCTGGCATCCCAGCTGCTTTTTTGCTGGTCATTATAGTTTCACCAGTTCTAGAAGATCATATAGGTGAAAACATCCAATATATAGGATTTTGTGACTGGTTTTCTCACTTGGCATATCGTTCTTGAGTCATCCATTTGGTTGCATGTATCAGTAGCTCATTTCTTTATATTCCTGAGTAGTATTCCATTGTATGGTTTTCCAGATTTCTTTTTTAATTGGAGAATAATTGCTTTACAATATTGCCTTGTTTCTGCCATATGACATGTATCATAATTACTATTTTCCAGATTTCTTTCTTTTTGATTTTTGGTTTGATTTCATTGTGGAGAGAGAATATTGTCTATATGCTTCCACTTCTTTAAAATGTACTAAGCTAGCTTGGTGAATGTTCCATGTGCAGTTGAAAACCTTGTATTTTCTGTTGTTGCTGGGTGGAATGTTCTATGAATGTCCATCAGGTCAGTGAGTGTTGTTCAGGTTCATTATATCCTCACTGATTTCCTGTGTACTTGTTTTATCAATTGCTGCTGCTGCTGCTAAGTTGCTTCAGTCGTGTCCGACTCTATGCGACCCCATAGACAGCAGCCCACCAGGCTCCCCCATCCCTGGGATTCTCCAGGCAGGAACACTGGAGTGGGTTGCCATTTCCTTCTCCAATGCATGAAAGTGAAGAGTGAAAGTGAAGTTGCTCAGTCATGTCCGACTCTTAGCGACCTCATGGACTGCAGCCTACCAGGCTCCTCCATCCATGAGATTTTCCAGGCAAGAGTACTGGAGTGTGGTGTGCCATTGCCTTCTCTGTTATCAATTGCTAAGAGAGGAATTTTGAGATCTCTGACTATAATTGTGGATTTGTCTATTTATCCTTGCAGTTCTATCAGTTCTGCCTTATGTGTTTTGAAACTCTGTTTAGGTACCTAAGTTAGCATTGTTATATTTTCTCTAAGAGTTTATCCCAAAGAAAGTGTTAAAAAATAACTCTTTGTGTCTGCCTGCTTGAATGGGTTCACATATACTGTTTTTTAAGGTAGGGTAGAAAAGTTAGAGGGCAGATGGGGGTAGCCTGGAGGAGGGGAAGGTACTGACAAAGCTTCAGCTGTTCTAAACAGCTGGCCACAGGAAGACTCAGAGCCTAAATCCAGCACACCTGTCTCCCCTTCCTCCCACAGCCACCAGCAAGGCCTAGCAGAGCAAGGTCTTGACAGCCGAGGTGCCTGATGCTTTTAAGGGACTAGGCTCAACTTTACAATCTGATGATTAAGGTCTTTGGGGCCCTGTTTTTAGTGTAGATGTAAATTGCTTTATGAGCTAAGATGTCTGTGCATTTTAATGACATGCTTCTGTCCCAGTTCACTCCTTGTGCTGGCTACACCTGTTTCCACAGGACTGCAGAGGTCCCCCCAGCATGGGCCAGGGGCTTCCAACCCTGGGCTTATCCTCTTGGCTGACAAGGTTTCCCCCCCCACCCCCAAAGATTGACAAGAAGGTGCAGATGGTCCTTCCTCCTGTCCTGAGGATTGCCAGATGCTTCCTATAGAATATATCATAATTTCAGAGACAGAGCATCAGGGACAATGTGGGTGACCCACACCTTTGGATTCTCTACCCTAAAACAGAAGAAGCAGTGTGTGGAGGGCAAGTCCTGTGCAGGAACTGTCTCCAAGGAAAGCCAGCCCGTAGCCATCTTAGTTCCCAGCCCACGTTCCATAAATGTTGCCTTTTGAGGTTATAAAGGTCTCCAGGGAAAAATTAAAAAAACGTTTCTTAGAAGAAGGAAGGAAAGAAGAAAGAAAGTAAAGAAGGAAGAAAGGAAAGGGGAAAGAAAGATAAATGGTACTAGCCAGGATTCTCTTCTCTTCTTGAAGCCCAGGGTTTATTTCCTAGACTCTCAGAAACCAATACCTGTGTCCCCAGGCCTGAGATCTTATTAAATTTCCCTACCTAAGATTTAGTCTCCTTGAAAATATCCATATTTTCTTAAACTGGGATGCACAGTAGCCAGTGTTCCAAAGAAAAACAGGTATGTGGAGCCCTGGGTCCCCACAACATATTACATGCAAAAAGATAAAATAATTTTCATGCAAATAACCTTTGAGACCAAATCATTCAGTCCGATTTTAAGGGTAAATGTCAAGTCCACCTGCCACTAGGGACTCAGTGGTGAGCGATGCCTGAGGCAAAAGCTTCTATCCTGCATGAGATTAATTTCACAAGGTATCAGAGAATGTTTAAAAAAGTAAAGCAGTAGACCAAGAATATGATTTCCCATGAGTGTGACTACAGGTCCTATGTTCTTTGAAATGATCTATTTAATTTTCCAAAACAAACTGAAATGAATGAAAATTTAACTATGTTCTCTAAATTTAATTGAGGGATTCAGGGTGTCAAATTATTTTCAAACAGAAATCTCTACTGAGAGCAACTGCTTGTGTTATACAAATTAGGAGATTCAAGCTTATGAATCATATCACTTTTAAGCCAGGCACCCTCACTATGCTGGAATTTCACTTGGTAAAAATAGAGAAAAAATGATCAGCACTCAGGCCTGCATTTACTGCATAATATTATCCAGGAGTTCATAGTCCTGGAAGTTACAAGAAGTTCTGATAATGAGATGCAAGCATTTTTACATAGAAAAAATTTTGGAGAGAGGAAGGATTTTATTTAAAGTTTTAATGAGACTATTACATTATTATTGCTTTTTCATTTGTATCCTGCAACTGCAGTTTTCTCTTTTTTTTTTTTTTCCCCTGCTGGGAAAGTGATATCCTAGTAAGTATCAATTTGGGGGCTTTTCTAGAAGGGTGACTTAGACAGTAAAGAATCTGCCTGCAATGCGGGAGACCTGGGATCAGTCCTTGGGTCGGGAAGATCTCCTGGAGAAGGGAATGGCTACTGACTCCAGTATTCTTGCCTGAAGGATCTCATGAACACAGTAGTCTGGTGGGCTACAGTCCATGGGGTCGCAAAGAGTCAGACATGACTGAGCCACTAACACTAGAAGAGAAAAAAAAATCTGTACTAAAACTGTAGACTATATTTCTCAAGATCAAATAGCTTCCTTACTAAAAGTCACTTTAATAGGAAGCTGAAATGGATGTATCTGTTTTTAAGAGAGAAATGTAATGTAAATTATGTGTGAGCAGTGTAATGAATGGAGAAGACAATGACACCCCACTCCAGTACTCTTGCCTGGAAAATTCCATGGCTGGAGGAGCCTGGTGGGCTGCAGTCCATGGGGTCGCTAAGAGTCGGACATGACTGAGCGACTTCACTTTCACGCATTGGAGAAGGAAATGGCAACCCACTCCAGTGTTCTTGCCTGGAGAATCCCAGGGACGGGGGAGCCTGGNATATGATTTCCCATGAGTGTGACTACAGGTCCTATGTTCTTTGAAATGATCTATTTAATTTTCCAAAACAAACTGAAATGAATGAAAATTTAACTATGTTCTCTAAATTTAATTGAGGGATTCAGGGTGTCAAATTATTTTCAAACAGAAATCTCTACTGAGAGCAACTGCTTGTGTTATACAAATTAGGAGATTCAAGCTTATGAATCATATCACTTTTAAGCCAGGCACCCTCACTATGCTGGAATTTCACTTGGTAAAAATAGAGAAAAAATGATCAGCACTCAGGCCTGCATTTACTGCATAATATTATCCAGGAGTTCATAGTCCTGGAAGTTACAAGAAGTTCTGATAATGAGATGCAAGCATTTTTACATAGAAAAAATTTTGGAGAGAGGAAGGATTTTATTTAAAGTTTTAATGAGACTATTACATTATTATTGCTTTTTCATTTGTATCCTGCAACTGCAGTTTTCTCTTTTTTTTTTTTTTTCCCCTGCTGGGAAAGTGATATCCTAGTAAGTATCAATTTGGGGGCTTTTCTAGAAGGGTGACTTAGACAGTAAAGAATCTGCCTGCAATGCGGGAGACCTGGGATCAGTCCTTGGGTCGGGAAGATCTCCTGGAGAAGGGAATGGCTACTGACTCCAGTATTCTTGCCTGAAGGATCTCATGAACACAGTAGTCTGGTGGGCTACAGTCCATGGGGTCGCAAAGAGTCAGACATGACTGAGCCACTAACACTAGAAGAGAAAAAAAAATCTGTACTAAAACTGTAGACTATATTTCTCAAGATCAAATAGCTTCCTTACTAAAAGTCACTTTAATAGGAAGCTGAAATGGATGTATCTGTTTTTAAGAGAGAAATGTAATGTAAATTATGTGTGAGCAGTGTAATGAATGGAGAAGACAATGACACCCCACTCCAGTACTCTTGCCTGGAAAATTCCATGGCTGGAGGAGCCTGGTGGGCTGCAGTCCATGGGGTCGCTAAGAGTCGGACATGACTGAGCGACTTCACTTTCACGCATTGGAGAAGGAAATGGCAACCCACTCCAGTGTTCTTGCCTGGAGAATCCCAGGGACGGGGGAGCCTGGAGGGCTGCTGTCTGTGGGGTTGCAGAGAGTCGGACACGACTGAAGGGACTTAGCAGCAGCAGCAGCAGCAGTAGCAGTCATGACAAAGCTACTTGAGTTTTACTTCTGTAGTTTTTTTTAATGTTTGTTATTCTGATTTAACCTAAGGCCCTTATTAGTGCTGTACACCCGGTGGATTTTCCTCCCTTTATTTATGTATCTCAGTGATTTCCATGAAATGCCTTTTCCCCACTAGAACCCACAAAGCAAAGAACAAATCCATCACTGTTCAAAGCATCTGAAAAACCAGTGCCGTGTGGCAAAGACAATAACTAACATGTGCACGTTGCTCTATCCCATGCAAGGTCTTTCAGAGATTCTCTCATTTAAACCTCACAACAACCCTACACAGTAGGAATTTTTTAACTTCCTCATTTTTAAAATTTGATATTGTTATTTTTTCATAAAATTATTTTATTGAAGTATAAGTGATATACAGTGGTGTTAACGTCTGCTGTACAGCAAAGTGATTCAGTTATTATGAAACTTCCTCATTTTTAAGTAGAGGATCACAGAGGATGAGTGACTTGCTCCAAATTATGGAGCAGCTGGGAGCCTGGTGCCCAGTGACCCCTTGTCCACCACCACAGAGTGAGTGCCTGCAGTAGAATGGAGGTCACACCCACATCTAGGGAAAGTGAGTGAATCCCTACTTTTTCAGGGTTGATATGATTGAAGCTAAAACAATGTGACCAAGGGTTCTCTGCATTGACTCACCCCTCGTGACACACTGGCACAGAGAGGTCAGTTGTAGGCTTCCACCCACTGTGAGAAAGCACTAGTCCTTCAGTTGCTGACCCCCCTCCTTCCTGTCTCTGACTTGTGGGGGTGGAGTCAGCCTATCTCACTGCTCAGCAGCTCTGGCTGCCTCTCTTCCCTTTGGGGTTCTGATCTCAGCATTTTATCTTTAGAGTTACTCTGAGCCAGTTCCTCAACCATCCTGTTTTCTCATCCATGAACTGGACCTCCCATGGCTCTGCTCTTGAGGAAAACCTATTGTTTCCCTCACACAAGGCAAAGAAGTCCTATCTGTGAGGAATTAATAATCTAATTAGCATCCTTTGTAATAAAGCTCTCCTTTCAGAGCTTTATTACACACATACACTCTCCTGGACACATAATGGCAAGTCCATGCCTGAGAAGAAGGCTGTTAATATCTGCAAAACGGTGACATCGATATTTTCACTTCTCCTTCCTGCCCCCACCCCAACTCCCTCTATCCTAGAGGCCGTGTTTGAAACAGCCCAAAGTCAGTATACCAGACGTCTTCCTCCAGGTTAAGAAAAAGGAGTGAATTTAATTTCTTCTTGTTTCATAGGCCTGGTTTCTGATCTTCCCTAACTGAACAAGAGGGAGGTAGCTACAGGAGGTGAAGCCCCCGGATCAGCTCCATTCATCCCTCCCATCCCTCAGTGCTCACAGCTGTAAATTCTCCTAAGGCGAAAAATGCCTTTTAGTGAATGTTTTCCTTCCAGGGCTCCTTGTGTTGGAGGGCAGGGTGTGTCTTCTTCATACTTCCTCAAGCATCCACTGAGAGTGTGCTGTATTTTCTCAGCTCTGTGTTGCAGTCCTGACATACCTTAGTTGCTCTGCCACTGAGCAGTAAAGACTGTATCCCTGTGACGGAAATGCCCAGGACAGACCTGCCCAACTGAGTTTCCAGGGCTCAGGCTCTTGGCTCTGAGTCACAGTCCAGGCCCCAGGAACTGCCCAGGCCTTGATGACTGGCCCAGGCTCTTGGCTGTCCTGGAATCCATGATGCTTAAGCTATCCGAGGCCCGAGGTTCAGGAATGCTGGGTAGGGAGCAGCCAGTGCTTGGGTTTAGTCTTTCTGAATAAACATTCTGACCCTGCCCTCAGCATTCCCCCTCACACCTGTTTCCAGCATCTGGCTCTGACTCTCTGACTCAGCCCAGCAGGTGCAGGACAGACCCTGGTGGTCACCCACCCAGCAGCCTCCAGTCAAGCCTTACCCTTCCCACCCTCATTCTTTTAAGGCAAATGGCTTTCATTGTAGAAGGCCAAAGCTTCCTTTGGGTTGGCCCAGAAAGACTGGCTTTTGACATGCAGTGGTAACCAGACCGTTCCGTCAAGTAGAATCTGTGATTGCCATTCAAAGCAGCATAGTGGAGGGGGAGGTCCAAGGGTGGGGTCTGGACACAGTTTCCTTGCTGCCAGCCCCGCTCCCCTTCCTGGCTGGGCATGTGACTGACATACATATAGCAGCCAGCCCGTAGGGCTAGGCAGGACAATTTCTAGGTAAAGTGGTATCTCACAGGAGTGGACCTGAAGCTGTCAGCATCCATTAATCTCTTGGTTGCAATTCATCTGATCAGTTAATATCGCTTGGATACGCCTGAGGGAATGGAACACGGGACAGGTACTAGATAACGGATCAGAATTGTGGGTGCTACAGAAGCTGGCCATTTGGAAAAGGGCCGAGGCTGATACCTTACGGAGGCCCTGGGAAGCTGAGAGGCAGCCTGAGGGCACTGGTCACTCATCACGACCTGGCACAGCTCATTCTTTTTTTAAATTTTTAAATTTATTTATTTTTTCACTCTTTTATTTTAAGCCAGCAAAAAGTAATTCCTCTTATAAACATGGCTACCCTGACTTATGCCAGCATATATATCAGGAAAGCATCTGTTTCATTTTGTTCAAACAAGTGGGCCAAGCTGCCTGTAGGTAAAGGCACTCATGCTCAGTCACTAAGTCATGTCTGTCTTTTCTGTGACCCCATGGACTGGAACCCACTAGGCTCATTTGTCCATGGATTTCTCAGGCAAGAATACTAGATGGATTGCCACTGCCTTCTCCCGGGGATCTTCCCAACCCAGGCATCGAATCTGCATCTCCTGCATTGACAGACAGATTCTTTACCACTGAACCACCTGGGAAGCCCAGTATCACTAAGTAAATTCCCACTATTATGCAACCAATCTCCAGAACTTTTTCACTTGCAAAATTGAAACTCTACACTCATTAAACATCTTTCCATTGGTATAGCCCTTGGCAGCACCATTCTACTTTCTGTATGAATTTGATGACTCTAGATAGTGGGATGGTACTGTATCTTTTAGTGACTTGCTTATTTCACTTAGCATAACATCCTCAAGGTTCATCCCTGTTGCAGCAGGTGTCAGAATTTCCTTTAAGATTGAGTAGTGTTGGAGAAGACTCTTGAGAGTCCCTTGGACTGCAAGGAGATCAAAACAGTCAATCCTAAAGGAAATCAACCCTGAATATTCATTGGAAGGCCTGATGCTGAAGCGCCAATACTTTGGTCACCTGATGCAAAGAACCAACTCATTGGAAAAGACCCTGATGCTGGGAAAGATTGAGGACAGGAGGAGAAGGAGGCGACAGAGGATGAGATGGTTGGATAGCATCACTGACTCAATGGACGTGAGTTTGAGCAAGCTCCGGAAGATGATGGACAGGGAAGCCTGGCATGCTGCAGTCTGTGGGGTTGCAAAGAGTCAGACACGACTGAGAGACTAAACAACAACAACACTATCCCGTTCCATGTAAATGCCCCATTTTGTTTATTTACCCATTGATGGACACTCAAGTTGCTTCCTCTTAGCTGTTGTGATAGTGCCACTGTAAACATAAGTGTACAAATATCTGTGTGAGTTCTTGCCTTCAGATCTTTGGGGTATATACCCAAACATGGAATTGCTGGATTGTATGCTAATTCCATGTTCAAATTTTGAGGAACTGCGATGCTCTACCATTTAACATTCCCACCAACAGTGACAAGAGTTTTTTTTTTTTTCTCCATGTTCTTGCACCTGATTCTTGATGTCTGCAACTAATTGAAGTCTTTTTCAAAGTACCATGCACAGT
The DNA here is from genome assembly GCA_006410875.1 of Neotragus pygmaeus. Taxonomy (NCBI): domain Eukaryota; kingdom Metazoa; phylum Chordata; class Mammalia; order Artiodactyla; family Bovidae; genus Neotragus; species Neotragus pygmaeus. The sequence goes on along the minus strand of SJYV01048237.1, from coordinate 2,055,520 downwards.
TCAGGTCAAGCCAACACTGGCCATAGTCTGGAACTGTCCTGTACTCAGGGACAGGTTGACCACAAGCCTCTGGCAGAATGCATGCTCCTCAATCTCCATCAGCAAGAAATGCCGCTGGATGATAACATGAGAAGGATGCTACCCATACATCACTCAGCCCTGAGTAAAAGCGCCTCTCATGACCCTCCCCTTCTGTGCAGGGAAAAGACACTGTAGTACCATAATCTGACATTGCATTCATTCCCTTTTAAAGGACATTTGATAGCAGCAAAGAAATCAAAGGAAAATAAAAGGTTTTATGTTTCTGACTGAGTCTGGTTCATGAATACCCAGAATTTCTGGTCAAGTTCATCTGAGAAAAATAGTCTTTCCTTTGAGCAAAGGTGTGTCACTCCCTTCTGCTGGTCTTCTGTGGATCTTGACTGAACTGGGTCTCACAGTTGAGATGGAAAAGTCTGCCTCCCTATTCTATCTCCTGGTTTTATTTTATTACTAAAACTCACATGTCGTAACTTATCTGAAGGCCTGTGCTGACAGAGCAGTGTTAAATGATGGTTGTAGGTTTGTTCATTTGTTACCTGTGGAAAAAGTGTGAAATTTAGAAATAATATGGGATAAACAATCCTTTCTTCCCTTTGTCATGCACCTTGGACCAAACTCCCAACCTAGGACAAACTCAAAAGCAGGTAGAGAAGATCAGTGCTTATCATTCTCTGTCCTTTGTTCAGATTCATGGGACATCAGTATTCCTAAGAAATAGCACTTCTTGTGATGAAGGAGAGCCAGCATTTGGAAAACTACTGAAAAGAATGAATATATAAAATTCTCTTGGGGAAGCCTGTAGGGAAAATGTCTGCTTATGATTGAACGCGTGCATGCATGCTCAGTCATGTCCAACTCTTTGTGACTTCATGGACTGTAGCCTGCCAGGCCCTTCTGTCCATGGGATTTTTCCAGGCAAGAATATTGGAGTGGGTTGTGATGCCTTCCTCCAGGAGATCATCCCAATACAGGGATCAACCCTGTGTCTCTTCCATCTCCTGCATAGGCAGAAAGGTTCTTTTACCACTGGCATCACCCAGGAAGAACCTATGATTGAACAGACTGTGCTTATAGAAAGATTTCTAAAATTTTAACTCATTCTTCCTTTACGAAAGAGCCATATTTAAAGTCGGGCCACATGGAGATACACTGGACTGGGTGATGGATAGTCATGATTACAACATGCTAAAAGAATTGAAACATACATGATGTCCAATTCGGAAAAGATGAACATCCACAATACAACTGTCTTTCTTTACTGAGTGTCCTGGCTGTTGTATATCGTTCCTCACAAATAGTCCCCAGGGGATTCTGCCTGGCCGATGCGCCTCTTCACTAATATGAGAAAGAAGAAAGGAAGGAAATGGACATTTATGAAGCACTTAATATAAGTAAGTCACATGCAAGTGCTTTGCTGCTGCTAAGTCGCTTCAGTCGTGTCTGACTCTGTGCAACCCCATAGACGGCAGCCCACCAGGCTCCCCTGTCCCTGGGGTTCTTCAGGCAAGAACACTGGAATGGGTTGCCATTTCCTTCTCCAATGCAGGAAAGTGAAAAGTGAAAGTGAAGCTGCTCAGTAGTGGCAACTCTTAGCGACCCCATGGACTGCAGCCTACCAGGCTCCTCCGTCCGTGGGGTTTTCCAGGCAAGAGTACTGGAGTGGGGTGCCATTGCCTTCTCTGGCAGGTACTTTAGGTACATTATTTATTCAGTTCTTATGATAGCCTTGTGGGATAGGATGCACGTATGCTAAGTCACTTCAGTCATGTCCAACTCTTTGTGATGTATGGACCGTGGCCTGCCAGGCTCCTCTGTCCATGGGGATTCTCCAGGCAAAAATGCTGGAGTGGGTTGCCATGCCCTCTAGGGGATTTCCTGACCCAAGGATTGAACCCATGTCTCTTATGTCTCCTGCAATTGCAGGCAGATTATAAGGTGTCATCTCTTTTACAAAAGAGAAGAAAAAAGGCTCAGAGAGGTTAAGTGTCTTGCCTGAGTCGTATTGCTAATGAATTGTTATTCTGAGTTTCGAAATCAGGCTCAGCCTCTTTGCATAAAACTTCCTTGCTGAGATGGTTGGGGGTCCTCAAGTTCACATAAACAAGACCAAGGAGACAGTGTAATCACCTACAGATACTCAGAATCTCTGCGCTTGGTCCCTGCCCTGGCACCAGTCTTTCTTCTCTGAAAGATAGCATTTGTCCATATTGTTAGAAGGAAAAATCTAATAACTGACTGAAATGTGAGGGTGTTAAAGCAGCGAACCCAAACTATTTGATACCAAGTTTTGAAGGCTGTAGGCTATTAACTGCCAAACATTTTAAATGGAAGATAGATTTTCCATTGGGCTTCCCAGGTAGCTCAAATGGTAAAGAATCTGCCTGCAGTGCAGGAGACCTGGGTTCAGATCAGATGTGAACCTGCCTGGTTCAATCCATGGGTCAGGAAGACCCCCTGGAGAAGGACATGGCAACCCACTCCAGTATTCTTGCCTGGGAAATTCCATAGACAGAGGAGCCTGGTGGACTAAAGTCCATGGGATCGCAGAGTTGGACACAACTAACACACAGATTTTAATCTTGAATATAAAAAAGCACAGAAATACAAATTCCAAAAGCCATCCAAATAGCTTGCACACCTCCAGCAGTGTCACAAAGATTCTATCCCACACAGACTATACCTTACACAACTAGTTTCACCCTTTAGATATTTCAGGAAGACTGTCACAGAAGTTTCCTCTAGATTAGAAGTTGTCTTCAAGAAAAAGAGGCTACACAGTGAAGTCTGATGGTCAGTTCATCTATGCAAAATTCACTGTTCGCTCATATAGAATGGCTAGAAAAAAAGTGCTATCTTTACGTATCAGTGATGTGCTCAGATCACTTGGGTTTTTTGTTAGGATTCATAAGAGTAAGGTGACCCTGATGGGGACGAGAAGAGCTTGGTGTGCATAAACAGGTTCTGTCAGTTCAGTTGCTCAGTTGTGTCTGACTCTTTGTGACCCCATGGACTGCAGCACACCAGGCCTCCCTGTCTATCACTAACTCCTGGAGTTTACTCAAACTCATGTCTATTGCATTGGTGATGCCATCCAACCATCTCATCCTCTGTCATCCCCTCCCCCTCCTGCCCTCAATCTTTCCCACCATCAGGGTCTTTTCCAATGAGTTGGTTCTTCGCATCAGGTGGCCAAAGTATTGGAGTTTCAGCTTCAGTATCAGTCCTTCCAATGAATATTCAGGACTGATTTCCTTTAGGATTGACTGGTTGGATCTCCTTGCAGTCCACAGTTCAAAAGCAGCAATTCTTCGGCGCTCAGCGTTCTTTATAGTCCAACTCTGACATCCATATATGACCACTGGAAAAACCATAGCTTTGACTAGATGGACCTCTGTCAAGATGATGTTTATTCCACCTTAACTTCAAGGACATTCAGGTAGCTAGCCCGTTACCAACAGAATCTAATAACAGCCTTTTTAAAAAGAAGCTCAGTCACACTTGATGTCTCAGCCGTTCCTTTATAGAAAACTACCTGCTTCAGTTTTATTCTAATAAAAATAATATGATTCCATGGCTAATATGATTTCATGGCCCCCCTTAACTTTTTATCAGGGAGCAACATGGCAGGGAGAAGGGTAATCCTAAGGCCATAAGGACTTGGGATAATTTTACTGAACTTGAAACATTACCCCTAAATATATATTTAGGGCAAAATTGGCTAAAAGTGTAGGACAAGCACTCATTTTTCACTTGCAATTGTTTTGAGTGGTAACAAAAAACACACTCACTGAAGTCCTGCTTTGCCTGTGCCGGGTGTTGTCCAATCATATAGCAGCTTCAAAAAATCACCCTGGGCATCTGGGTTGAATGCATGTGCCTACTTCATTGCTTTGGTATCAGCATCGTTCTAATCTCACAGGATAACTTTACCAGTGAAGTCATCAGTTAGTCTATGTTTGGTGTTTCTCCTAGGAAGAACTGTGTGTGTCATACCTTCCACGTAAGGAGTTTGTGTTTTTACAACACACTGCATTTCAGCAAGACTTCTTTATGAGTGTCCCTGATTCTACTAAACTGTTATTTTTTAGACTCAAAACATCATAAATACATTTCACTTTTGAGATTAGATTCAAAATCATAACTTATGATTTGTCTGGTATCTATAAAAGATACCTCATTAGAAATGTTTATGTTACTAGATTTTATTGCCTAGAGAAATGAATCCTTTCTCAAAACCTACAGTTTTGCAAAATTTACTTATATACTTTTCACATGCTTTTAGAAATTCTTAATTTAGCAGTGGGGAGATTATGTCATGTGATGTAGCAAAGTCATTTAATTTAGGATTTTATCTTAGACTTTTCTAAATCCAAACTCCTGTTAGTTTTAATGCGATTTTCATCTCAGTAAATGATATACAGGTCAACTTTAAAAAAAGTAGAATAGCCTATACTCTTTCCCTAGAACTTTCCTCCACCGCATGCATTACTTTTATCCCTGCGTGTGAAATCCTTTCATGGCTCTTGGCCACAGCCAAGATAACCTGAGCTTGCTCTCCATCCCTAATAATAATTATGTCCTATATAATTATTATTATGCTTTCTTCTCTGTAGAAAAGGGACTGGACCAACTTGGAAAGGACTGGCCTCTTTTGCTCTGATGCAGGTTCTCTTCTGTTGCAGGCTGGATTTGAGAGCCCTCCCCTCCAGAGACAGGCTGCTGCTTCAGGGAGCGGGAGTGGAGCTGATTCTGAGCCAGCTCGCCATGTCTTCTCCTTTTCCTGGTTGAACTCCCTCAGCGAATGATACTCATCCAACTGCTGTGCCTCTGCCTGCGTTGCTGAGACACTCACAGGCAGCAAGGGACCCAGATGAAACCAGGATCATGTAGATGATGAAAGGGACCTCTGAATGGCATTTCTACCAAAAATACCCTTTAATTCCAGATGACTTAGCTAACACATTGAGGGAGAACAATGCTCTGAGAAGAAAGTTGCAGAAAAGCATTGGGGAAAAAAGGAACTTGATCTTATGCAAATTTTTTATTGTGTGGGAAACGTTATGAAGGGTGTGTAGGTGTGGTATGTGTGTGTGTACATCAGTAACAAATGGCAAGTGTTGAAAAACGTGGGCACAACACTCGTCTCTAATAGGCACTGGCTATTGTTCTGGTATCATAGTAGCTCTTATTCTCTTTCCTCTTTAACAGTCCAGGTGGTCAGTGAAATTCAGTGTTAATTCAGAAGTGACCGATTTATCAATATATGGACAAAAGGTAAATCATTGACCAAAGATATGAGATGCTTCACAAAGCTTTTCTCTTTTCCACAACAGATGTCACTGGATGGATATCCAGAAATGTTCTTTGCCTCTGGTGACACTTTTCCTAATCCAGAAGGCAAAGGCCAAGGACATTTCTTATGGCATTTTTCTAATCTTAGTTTCAAATATGCAGATAACATGTACTTTACCTGAAAAAGACTTCAACAGGAACCGTCTACTGTCTCATGTATCCACTGAGGCACCAGTCTGAACTATAGAGCAACTGCATGTATTTAAATATATATATAAACACACACACGATACACATGTACATATATATGTATTTAAATCATGTGCTGTCCCCCCATAACACCTCATTCAAAACATAAATTTTGTAAAGTTAAATTTTAACTTCACTCTGTATGAACTCTTAAATAAATGCTGTTTTTAACAACTTAGTCTTACAATGATTTATTGTGTTCATATCATTGTAGTAATTCATTAGTCAAGTGAATTTAAAGGGTCACAAGGGATTAAGCATCTTCATACATCCAAATTGATTTTGAAATATCAAACACTTGAGTGAATTTTTAAAGTTATAACTAAACTACCAAAGGCAAGTACATTGTAAACTGTATTAGGGGTACTGTTTGATTTTAGAAGTGCAAAGAGATAGTTTATATTCCTAAGAATTAAAGAGATTATGGTTGGCATAGACATAAATGAGGTGTTTGTAAAGTTATTAAATTCGAAATGTGCTTTATAAGACAAACGTTCCCAAGGGGCACTTTATAGCAACTACATTTAGTTGTTTTAAGTGGAGAGGTTATTGTTTCTCCTATTAGAAGACAGCAATGGAAAATAGAAGAAAAAAAAATAATGGTACCAAAGCACTAGTTTGATAAAGTAAACCTTTCTCACAAGAAAAAACAATGCAACATTTTGGCCCTCTTAACTGGAGGGAAGCCTTGCCACAACCATTAACCTCTTTTTCCTTCTTCCTTTCCTGTCCTCCCCAATTACGTCACATGACAAATCAGGGAGTTTCCCTGTGGTAAAGAATCTGCCTGCAACGCAGGAGACCCGAGTTTGATCCCTGGGTTGGGAAGAACCCCTGGAGAAGGGAATGGCAACCCACTCCAGTATTCTTGCCTGGAGAAATCCGTGGACAGAGGAGCCTAGCAGGCTACCATCCATGAGATTTTTGCAAAGAGTCGGACACAACTGAGCGACTAACACTTTCATGAGTGACTAATACTTTCTATAGTTAAATCAGAGTTGAATGTTATTTATGTTATGAATCAATATTTCATTTATAGAATTACCAAGCCTCAGAACTGCAAACAACTTTCTAAATTCTTGAACTCAACCTCAGAGGTGCAGAGATGAGTCCAAGGTAGTTGCAGGATTTGTGTGAGCCATCAACATATGTTTGTGGTTTTAGCAGAAAATAAAAATCCCCGGAGTTTTGTTTATTCTTGTGTTGATGTCAATTTGGAGCAAGTAGGGAGCTCAATTTTCCCCTGTGAGCACTGGAGAGGAAAAATAAAGTCGTAATTACCTTTGCAGCTTTTATTAGAAATATAAATATTCAGCATTCTCTTACAGAGCCAAATTGATCAAGGATTGGAAAGATGTTTTATTACTGAAACGTTTACAAGGAAAAGCTGGTTCAAAGAGCTTACATATTTTTGTCTCACCCACTCTAGAGAATTATATTCTTTTTAGCTCAAAACACAATAAAATCAGTATGGTGACTTATGTCTACTTCTTCAAAACATTTTCCCCTGGGTCTATACTCTCTATAAAACACTGTTAAAGACACCTGGAAGTAGAAACTAGAAGTATAGGACGCAAATTACATATTGTCGCTGTTACTGCATATGAATACACTGTGTGCATGCTAATTAAGGAGTCTGGGCGCTCTTGCTGTACATCTTCTACATCTCAATCTATATAAAAATAAACAGATGGTATCAGACCAATGCTATGGTATAGAATACTGTATTTTTATTTTTTTATTTTTAGATTTTTTAATTCACTTTTGTGATAAATACAGAATCTTTTTAGCCAAACGCACCGTTTCATTTCCCAGCAATGTCCAACAGTTTCCTATTGCTATGAGCTTGCTGCGCTAACTGATCCGCCTTGGTCATTTCCAAGACTTCTCGGAGGAGGTGGAAGGTGAGATCCAGGGAGATGGGAGGTTCCTGGGATCGCCTCTTCCTGGCGGCTGGCGCCTCCTGGCGGCTGCCGAGGGCATTCTCCGTGCCACGTTCCGCGGGACCCGCTGGGCTGTCGAGTGGGCGCCGGGGCTGCAGCAGCGCTCGGAAAAAGTTGGCGGCCACCTTGTCCGGAGAAAGGCGACTGCTGCTTCTGCTGGCGAGAGGCGAGGCGGCGGGAGAAAGCGGAGCAGCCCGGGTCTCATCGAGGTTACCCAGGCGGAGGAAGTATTCCTCCCCAACGCGGAGTAGGGTGGGCAGAGCCTGGGGTTCCTGCGGCTGCGGCACCGGCTGGAAGAAACTCAGGGGCTGGGGATGCTGCGATGCCTGCCGGGCACCCGGGATGGGCCCCCGGCTGAGGAGGGCCCTGCATGGCGGGGAGGGCAGCAGAGCCACCAGCAGGACGCCCACAGACACAAGCAGCGGCAGTCGCATGTTAGGGGGCGCTAATTGCGGTACAGAGGTGGGCAGAGGGCGGAATAAGAGAGAAAAAAAGAAAATCATCAGAGTTGAGCTCCACTGGGAGTTTCCCGCAGGACGACACCCACAGACCCAGCTCCCGGCGCGGGTGGGGCGCTGTCCGTAGTGCTGAAGCGCCCGAATTAGGACTTCCAGAGCTGGAGTGAGACCCAGAAGGGGAGCAGCTTGGAAGGGCAGGGCGCGGCAACAAGGCTCAGTCCCGCTCCAGGCTGGAGCGACTCTCCTTATAAGACTCATTTAGGGAGGGTCCCCGAGTCCCCTGTCTAACGATTCCCCCAGACCAATTCCCCGGGCTCTAAAGAAGACCTGCAAATTCGTGGTCTTAAGGGCTCTAAACATTACCCCCTCCCCGCGACCCCACCACCCCCCTTTCCAGATGTTTCAGCATTTTTCTCAAAACAGAACTGCTGCCTCTCCTTCCTCTTTTCCCATCCCTGCCCTCGAGTCTCTCGGTGGTCGGGATGGACGGGGGCTCGTTTATACAGATAGCGAAGAATAACGGCCAGTTCAGGTAACGCTGAGCAGCCGTCTAAGTTTGCTTTTAGTAGCATGTCAGCTACTATCTATCGGAATCTTGTGGCACGGGCGCGCACAAACGCGCGCGCACGCACACACACACAAATACACACACACGCTCGCGCCTAGAAACAGCCGGCAGCGCAGCGCACACCCTGGCAGCTCAGGCAGTGCAAAGTTGGAGGCGCAGTTCCGTCTAGGCGCTCCCTACCTTCCGAGGGGCTTCTGCAGGTGAGCGAGGCGCAGCACTTCTCTGCAGAGAAGGTCTCTGGGGCTTTTTTTTTCAGGGGTTCTCTTCCCTTCTCCTTCCTCTTCCCACTCTGTTCTTTTCCTCTTCTCTTCCTCTTCTGTGTTTCCACGGACGTGGGCTCTGAGTTTCTCCACACCAGAGTCTGGAAGGGGATTTTATAGTGTCGACCCTCTTCAGAAACCACGCAGCATTTGCCTAATAAGCTGACGCTCTCTTGACAGCTGGATTGCGCGCTGCCTCTGCTCCTGCATAAATCATAGGGCCCTGCCTGGGAACGAGGGGCAGAATTTTTGCTATCTCAACACTGAATCTCACATCCAATTATATCAACAGATATTTATCGCCTCCTTGATGACGTCAACGAGCCCTAAAATGGAAGGGCTTCTTATGACTTGTCCATTGACAAAAATTCTTGAATGAGATTTCCCAAATGTGAAAACATACTGGCCTCTTACTAGGAAAGGCCAAAGGGAAGGTCAGAAAAGAGAGTGAATGGGAGGGGAGAGAAGGGGAAGGGAAGTCTATCAACACACAGTCCTGTGATAGGGGGTAACTCTGGACATTTCCCTCCCTTCTCCCACCTAACTCCTCTGACCTGCTGTGTCAGGCAACTCCTCAGCATCTGAAAATATCCCTCTGCTAGAGACAAAATGCCCCATTAACTTTCTGCCTGGAAAAGAATGAAGAACATGGAGATGGGATTGCAGGGACATCCAGCTTTTAAAGCTCTAGATGCTTTATCCTCCCAAGAACAGATGAAGAAATTATGAGTCTGCAGAGGTAAGACCAAGAAGTCTCTTGAAACACTGCTCAAGTTTTTTAAATGATGCAAGAGCTACTCCCATGATAAAGAGGCACAAACCAGAATCAGCAAGGTGTGCAGCAAAGATTTTAAGGTTTCCCAGAATCTCACTGTTCCTCCTTGTTCTCTTCTCTCAGAATCTGAAATTAACTGTGGACTTTTCTGTTCCTAAATTAGAGAAAGGGCCAGTAAGAGGTAACTGAGGTAAACAATCTTTTTATCTAGTCTCCTTAATGCAAGCCCAATGACAGAAGCATCCCATTCTAACTTCCCATTCTATATTGAGAAAGACTTAAACTGCTTGATTATAGGGCTGAATTTATCAGTTACATGTTTTCACTGATGAATGTTGAGCCTGTAAAAATGATAACCTCATTCATTTTACTTCCAAATACTATTAACCTCCATGACAGTGCCCATATCAGGAGTACCCAAGTGGTTGTTGTTGTTTTAATTATTTCTTTTTCTAAATTAAAATGTGCTGTATGAGAACCTGATAAATACATAAATGCTCTCTGGCACTACCACAGAACTGAATGCCTATAAAACCACACTGATATTTCAAAATAAACATATCATATAGGTGGGAGGTTGTTAACCTCTAATTGTGCAAATTTTGTTTGTTGTTTAGTCGCTAAGTTGTGTCTGACTCTTTGGTAACCTTGTGGACTGTAGTCTGCCAGGATCCTCTGTCCATTGGATTTTCCAGGTAAGAATACTGGAGGGGGTTGCCATTTCCTTCTCCAGGCAATCGTCCCAACCCAGGGATTGAAACTGCATCCCTTATATCTCTTGCATTGGCAGGCAGGTTCTTTACCACTGAACCACCTGGGAAGCCCAATATATTCTGCAATTCAAAATGCAATTCCAAACTCTAGTGTCTATGATTCAATTCAGCTTCTAGATAACCATCAAAGTTGTTTATCAGAAATTTCCTGTTCCTCATTTCTGGTTACCTCTGCTTATTCCTTTGTAGCTAACCTGACAAATGATACAATGCGTATTTCAACTCCCATTTTTGAGTCTACACTAAGTCACAACTGCTCCAAGAAACAAAAGGAAGGTAAAAAGAAAAATTTGGGCTGTTTCCAGAGAAGTCAGTGCATAGTTGGATCACTGTACTATGGAATGGACTTTTGACATAAGAGAACAGAGAAAGAAATATGTCTTCAGGGGAAGATGTGAGTTGTTACAGAAGATCATAATTATAAAAACTAGTTGAGCTTTTAGAAGAAAACCGTGTTTTATGTTGGTAAGAAAATAATCTTTCTCTGTCCCCACTGACATATTTCAGCTTGGGTATCGAGCTGGAGGTGAAAATCGGTTTGGAAGGGGAAGTTGAGGTAAACGAACACAGAAGTAGAACTAGGAAAGGGAAAGACCACAGGTTTAGTTGGGAAGACTTGGGAGGTTCCTCCAGAGAGCGTGAAAGTGCTGGCTGCTCAGTTATGTTTGATTCTTTGTGACCACATGGACTGAAGCCCGCCAGGGGATTTCCCAGGTAAGAATACTGGAGTAGATTACCATTTCCTTCTCCAGGGGATCTTCCCAACCCCGAGATTGAACCCATGTCTCCTGCATTGCAGGTGGATTCTTTACCATTGGAGCCACCAGGGAAGCCTCACTGAAGACCCAGCTTATTCCAGGCTTTGACTGGCTCCAAACCTTTTGAGATCTCTCTCCTCTTTGGCCATATGGAGGATGCTGTTTTAGTATAGCTCCCTCTACACTGTTGAATCCTTGCTGTGAGATTTTCCTTGAGCAGGTAGTTGGTTGGGAACAATGGCTCTCACTAGGGGTGAGGAATAGAAGACCTAGATCTCAGTGGAGGAATTGTGCAGAGTAATCCCTACTCACCACAATTTAACCAAAAGTTCAGTTCAGTTCAGTTGCTCAGTCGTGTCCGACTCTTTGCAAATCGCAGCATGCCAGGCCTCCCTGTCCATCACCATCTCCCGGAGTTCACTCACACTTACGTCCATCGAGTCAGTGATGCCATCCAGCCAACTCATCCTCTGTCGTCCCCTTCTCCTCCTGCCCCCAATCCCTCCCAGCATCAGAGTCTTTTCCAATGAGTCAGCTCTTCCCATCAGGTGGCCAAAGTACTGGAGTTTCAGCTTTAGCATCATTCCTTCCAAAGAAATCCCAGGGCTGATCTCCTTCAGAATGGATTGGTTGGATCTCCTTGCAGTCCAAGGGACTCTCAAGAGTCTTCTCCAACACCACATTTCAAAAGCATCANTGCCTATAATGAAAAGGACATCTTTTTTGGGTGTTAGTTCTAAAAGGTCTTGTAGGTCTTCATAAAACCATTTAACTTCAGCTTCTTCAGCATTACTGGTTGGGGCATAGACTTGGATAACTGTGATATTGAATGGTTTGCCTTGGAAATGAACAAAGATCATTCTGTCGTTTATTGAGAATGATTCTAGCATGATTCTAGGAATCAGCAGACTAAGCTAGATATCATGAATACTTATTCCTTTCATCAAGGCCTATATCTTATCTGAGTTTAAGAATCAGTTCAGTTCAGTTCAGTCATTCAGTTGTGTCTGACTCTTTGACACCTAATGAACTGCACCACACCAGGGCTCCCTGTCCATCAACAACTCCCAGAGTTTTTGCAGCCTCATGTCCATCAAGTCAGTGATGCCATCCNAGTTCAGTTCAGTTCAGTCATTCAGTTGTGTCTGACTCTTTGACACCTAATGAACTGCACCACACCAGGGCTCCCTGTCCATCAACAACTCCCAGAGTTTTTGCAGCCTCATGTCCATCAAGTCAGTGATGCCATCCAACCATCTCATTCTCTGTTGATCCCTTCTCCTCCTGCTTTCAATCTTTCCCACTATCAGGGTATTTTCCAATGAGTCAGTTCTTATCAGTTGGCCAAAGTATTGGAGCTTCAGTATCAGCCCTTCCAATGAATATTCAGGACTGTTCCTTTAGGATTGACTGGTTGGATCTCCTTGCAGTCCAAGGGACTCTCAAGAGTCTTCTCCAACACCACAGTTCAAAAGCATCAATTATTCAGCACTCAGCTTTTTTATAGTGCAACTCACATATTCACACATGACTACTGGAAAAACCATAGCTTTGGCTAGGTAGACGTTTGTTGGCAAAGTAAGGTCTCTGTTTTTTAAGATACTGTCTAGGTTGGTCTTAGCTCTTTTTCCAAGGAGCAAGCATCCTTTAATTTCATGGCTGCGGTCACCATCTGCAGTGATTTTGGAGCCCAATAAAATAAAGTCTGTCACTGTTTCCATTGCTTCCCCATCTATTTGCCATGAAGTGATGGGACCAGATGCCATGATCTTTGTTTTTTGAATGTTGAGTTTTAAGCCAGCTTTTTCACTCTTTCACTTTCATCAAGAGGCTCTTTAGTTCCTCTTTGCTTTCTGCCATAAGGGTGGTGTCATCTGCATATCTGATGTTATTGATAGTTCTCCCTGTAATCTTGATTCCAGCTTGTGCTTCATCCAGCCTGGCATTTTGCATGATGTACTCTGCATATAAGTTAAATAAACAAGGTGACAATATACAGCCTTGACATACTCTTTTCCCAATTTGAAACCAGTCCATTGTTCCATGTCCTTTTCTAACTGTTGCTTCTTGACCTACATACTGATTTCTCAGGAGGCAGGTAAGGTGGTCTGGCATTCCCTTCTCTTTAAGAATTTTCCAGTTTGAGGATAGCCATATCCTAACCGCAGTCCTAGTCATCATCTGATTTCACCTGACCATCTCTTTTTCACATGATGCAAAGGATGACATGGTCTTCTGCCCTGCCCCACAGACCTGTCTATTCAGGCCTTTTCAAATATCACTGGGCAAGCAATCACTGCTGCTACCTAAGTTTGTTTAAAGTGGGTTGTTACTTAACAACCTGAACTGGTCTGAACAGCTGGACAACTAAAACACCCATCTCTGGTCCCTTAATCAGGTTGCTGCCTGACACTTCAGTCAGAATACATGATGCAGCAACAAATGAAGCACAAGGATGACCCCGTTATGTGACTGTGCCTCAGGAGCCCTCCTTTTCCCTAACCCCATAGTGATCTAGTTGTGGCATCTAGAAGCCTGGGCTATACTCAACTTGGTGATTTTGGTCATGAAGAACAAGATTTGTGCTACCCATGCCTCTTTCCTGGGATAATGGTGTGTAATGGTAAATTTGTAAGGCCCCAAAGTTTACAGAGAAGTCATTCATGTAAGCATTTCCAGTATTAGTGGCAATCAAATCCTTAAACTAAAGCCTTCCTTAAATCATGTTGGAATGGTGACAGTTTACCCACCTTTTTGCGACATTGTCCCTATCATACTAACCCCTCTGAGTCTGGCAATCTATAGATCTTTCTGTTTAGAAGAGTGTCTTAGTACAGAGTCCCCAGAAACACAGCTTGAAGCAAGAATTTATTTGTGTCAGTGATGTACTAAGGAAATGTTTCCAAGTGAAACCAGTAAGGAAGCGAAAGAAGCAAGAGGGGAAGGGAGGGAGAGCAAGCAGGGATGAGTTCCCAGGTGAGGTCTCACCAAGGGTAGTTTCAGTCTGACCCACAGGGAATGTTAGTGTGTGAATTGACATGTATTTTTGTCCTCACCCTAGGACAAGGACTTGGGTTTCCATAACACGCACACATCTCTCTTTTGGGAAGGCTGAGGGAAGCAGATTTCTAGCTCACTGTGAATGAGAACAAAGCCCAACCAGCCTAAGCAAAGATGTATATCAATTAATGTAACTGAATTGTCCACAGATTCTTCCAACTTTAGGCTTTGGGAATCTTGATTTATAGGGTCATGTTGCCAAAATGAACACCAACTTCATTTTGACTCTTGGAGCTCTGTCCTCTGGGTGCCAGACTCATTTATACCCTAGATCTCATCATGGTAGCGTTGTGGGGCCTGACACTCTTCTCACATTATCTACAAGTCCCTGAAGCTCCTACAGAAGAGCAAGGAAACTTCCTTGGAGGACTTAATAAATCTCATATTTCATTGGTCAAAATGTGATACATGTCTATCCCTGAACTAGCCACTGTGATCAGGTGCAAGATGCTTGGCTGGACTTAACACGGGTGAGATCTACCCTCTCAAACCATATAGCTCCTTTGTACTGGGGATGGGGGTGTTCTGTTGAAAATGAGGTCCAAGGGGAAAAAAGGGGAAATGGATGTTGTGAAAGAAGCCAACAAGTACCCACTCTTCTTTAGGATGCAGCAAAGCTCCAATATTAAGATGCCCAAGTAGCTTATAAATTTAGTTATATTGAGCTGAATCATAGCCCCTGTATATAATAGCTATCATATCTCTAAAATACTATTAGACTGTCTTTTTCCTTTTGAGTTTGCTTGATGTTTTTAAAATAGAACCATGAATCTCAATTTGGAAATAAAGATTTAGTTATCTGACATTTATAATTTATATCGTTTCAGAGACAAATCCTAAAATCTTCTCTCTCAGAATATAATTATTTTTTCCAGACACCCATGCTTACAAACTTTCTGGACAAATAGCATTCCCCAGGACCATTGCAAGTCAAAGCTACACATTGAATAGAATGAGCTGTGCAAAATAAACATTTTGGTGTAGGTCCAAAAGAACTATACCTTTTTATATCTGAGAAAATGGTTTAAAACTCACCGCATACACAGGAATAAGTAGTTTAATGTTACTTCAAGTGTGCCCTCAGAACTTTTTTTTTAACTAGAATTATATGAAAGACTCACTAGTTTATTTCCATGGAGAATTGGTTTCTTTTTAAAGATATTACACTAAGGAATATTCCATACAAACAACTCATATTTTCTATAGTCTTTTTTTTTAAGTTTCTTTTAAAGATTGAGTTAGCATTCATATCAGGGTTTCCTGAATCAGACCGGGACTGATGTTACAAGATAATACTTTTGCAATCTTCAGTAACAGGCCAAGATGGCATGGGCTGTTTTAGATCTTACTGAGATACATCATAATTTAGAAGCTGTGATAGTAAATGCTGGCATTTATATGAATAAGTAAAGTGGCTTAAACAGTAGTTTCGAGCTTTTTTTTGTTTCAGATTTTTTTTATTACCCAAAAATTAATAACATACACATTTTGATAGATAATCTAGAGTAGAACTGGTTAATTTAGCGGTATAGAGATCTTTCAATGTGTTCTCTAACAATATTTCCTCTTTTAGAAAATTACCCAAAGGAAATCATTAGAGAACTTTTACAGTTAGGAAAAGTTATAAGAATAGAATAATTTAATGCCGTTTCTGATCTGTATAAGTACATTTCTGATGAAAATTTAAAGAAATTAAGTCTTTTTTTTCTTGCATCCCAAATCAACTTGATCTGATGAGCTTCTTTAGTGGAATCAGCTTCCTGAGACTGCTAATTATACATTGATGAGGTTAAATTTCTAAGTTTGAAAGGCTGAAGGAAAGATCCCAGCTGGATAATAATATCAAGAAGCCCACTTTGTGGAGATCTATCTGAGTTAGCATCACACCCAGGAAATTCTAGATCTCACAGATCTTTTCTCAATTTTTCCAGCTCTGTTATTCATTTTCTTTGTCAATTGAACCAAGCTCCTAGTGTTATGTTATGCTTATTAATAAATAAGATAGTTTGCAGATATTCCCTTAGGAAGAAAAATATTTATTTCTGTCCTTTATTTTTGATAATATAAAGACTTAATGTTTTGCAAAATGGTTGAGTTAATTGAGAACCCACCTGGCCCAAAACTGAAGCATCAGACAAAAATTTCTCATTCCAACTCCTGTATATCTTTCTCTACCCCTTTCTTCATCATTGCCAGCGTTCTTGAATGAGCAATTTGCTCTCACTGCCTCCACTTCTTCAGTGCCACGTCTCTCTTCCACCTCCCACCATCTGGCTTGTTCCCCCATCATCCTGCTGAAACTTTCTTCAAAAATTATGACTGACAATAGGCAGAGCTTCTTAATACTTACTCCACTGTCTGCAAAAATTGGATGCTGTGTTTTATGTCCTTTGAAAATATACCTCCTTCCTTTCTTGATGTGTAGGACCTACTGTCTGTGTTTAATTTTCCTTTTTATAACATTCCCCACATTTTCAGTTTATACCCTCTCTTTTGGCATCTTTACTGGAATCATTTTTTTAAAAGAAATATAACATAGCAGATCAAGCTAATGTACCACTCCTATTCTTTTCCTCTCTTTTCTCCTATTCTGAAGTTGTTTTATCATTAATATACTTTTCTACATGTGTGTATCTGCATATAGTGTATGTTACTTTGTTTTAAAACTCACATATACAGAATCTCTGCAGCTTGCTTTTGCTGAAGCTTATGTATTTGAGATTTATCTGTTTTGATATATCTAGATTTAGTTCATTTTAATTTCTGTGTTTATGAATTAATGTAATCTTCTGTTTATGAATTAGTCAGTTTCAACTACCCTTTAAATACAGACTCTTAAAATTAAGACTGTTTTCAGAGAAGTTTTAGGTTCACAGCAAAATTGACGGGAAAGTACAGAGATTTCCCATATACCTTCTACCACTAGCACATGCCTAACATCCTCCATTATCCACATCTCCCAACAAAGTTACATTTTTTACAGTTGATGAACCTACATTGACACGTCATAGTCATCCAAAGCCCATAGTTTATATCACCATGCACCTTGGGTGTTGTATATTCTATGGACTTAGAAAAATGTATAATGATGTGTATCCACCATTATGGTATGGAATAGTTTCACTGCCCTGAAAATCCTGTGTTCCTCCTGCTCATCCCTTCCTCAAACCATACCCCGAAAACCACTAATCTTTTTACTGTCTCCATAGTTTTATCTTTTGATAAAAAGATCATATAGTTATAATAATATAGTCTGTAGCCTTTTCTGGTTTGCATCTTTTTGCTTTGTTCCATCTTCTCAATAAAATATGAACAGGGACACCTGCTGAGAGAGAAAGGTGTAAAAGATCAGGTAGAAGATTGAAGAAAAAGGATCCATCATCACTACCATCATCCCAGGAAGCAAAAGAACTGACTTATTAGAGAAATGTAACAAGATTTCTGGGTCCTCTCAAGATTCAAACTGTGGCCTGAGACTATAGATTTAAAACAAAACTAATCATCTGTGTGATTCCTATGACAACTAATTTTTTCCTGTTTGGGTGCAAAAAACCCTGAAGCAAGATGTATTCACACATGGATTGGGGTTTTATAGGGTGAGCTCAATTGAGAGAAAGAAGGAATAGGGAGTAGAAAGTATTTGCAAAGGAGTACTATGCTGATGATAATAGAATCTGTGCTGAAGAAGACAGAAAGTGATGAGAGGGGATTGATGGATAACAAGAAAGTGGCAGGATAAAGGGATCAAATGCCTCCACATCATTGAAGAACCATGTGGTTGTATGGAAGTACTTGTATCAATAAACTGCACAGCTATGCAGGAGGAAGTTAGATCTTTCTACTTGAAAAGGTTCATATTTTTTAAAAGATGTAAAGATCCTACGTGTCACCATAAAGCAAGTGACTGAAGGGGCAAAAGGTAAATGAGAGTGGATTATGGAAATCAAGAAATTGAGAAGCTGGGGCTTTTTGATGGATCATCCACTTATTGAAATCACCAAGGATAAAGGTCAGAAACCAAATGGAAGACTTTTCTGGGAACAGAAGACTAGTGAATGAGGAGATGTGACTAGGAGGTGAGCAGAAGAGTGGGAGAAGACATAGAAAGAATGCTATGTATCCCATTGATGTTAGCATTAAAAGAACAGAGACTTTTGCAGGAGGGAAAGGGTGAGATAATTTGAAAGTAGCAAGGAACACACCTACCTCAACTCCTGGCCCTGATGTCTGCTCAGAACCCAGGTAGATTTTAAGTAAATCAAAGAGATGAAGGGAATATTTGAAGAAAGGAGAACAGCTGGTCACAGGTTGGGGTCACAGGAGACACTGGAAGGGTTTGTGTGAGAAGAGAGGTAAGTGGAGAAGACAAATAGAATTTGTGAGAAAAAGAACCAGTTAGAGAGGCTGGGCCTCCTGCAGATTGGTGAAGTATTGACTACCTGGGGAGGTGAAGGTGATGGGATTAGTGGTGAGAGGCTCACAGTGGGGCTTCCCAGGTGGCGATAGTGGTAAAGACAGTCAGTGCAGGAGACTTCAGAGACAAGGGCTTGATCCCCGGGTCAGGAAGATCCCCTGAAGGAGGGCATGGCAACCCACTCCCATGTTCTTGCCTGTAGAATCTCATGGACAGAGAGACATTGTGGGGTGGGAGGTGGGAGGGGGATTCAGGATTGGGAGCTCGTGTACACCTGTGGTGGATTCATGTCGATGTATGGCAAAGCCAATAGAGTATTGTAAAGTAAAATAAAGTAAAAAATATATATATATACAAATTATGTTTCACACAAAAAAATAAAAATAAAATAATAATAATAATAATAATGGAAAGATGACTAGTCTGTGCCCTGGGATCATGTCCTTTTGATTCTATTTTATTGTGCAACAGTGAGGACTTGGTCCATAACAGAAAAGTCATTCCTTTCATTCACCAAAAAAATGATAACATGTAATAAGATGGGAAATCATTTCTAACGTTCAGACTTTTGCCTTACAACTCGGATGTCAGAAATGAATAATGGATCAAGGATCACTGTGTTGTAACTATGTCTTGATTGATTGTTTTCCTAATATGGGCTGAGTGCTGACAAAATTCAGATCTCCCAGTCTGCTGTGGTGGGACCACTATTGTTAGACAATAAAACTATGTTTTGTAGACTCAAAAAAAAAAAAAAANCACCAAAAAAATGATAACATGTAATAAGATGGGAAATCATTTCTAACGTTCAGACTTTTGCCTTACAACTCGGATGTCAGAAATGAATAATGGATCAAGGATCACTCTGTTGTAACTATGTCTTGATTGATTGTTTTCCTAATATGGGCTGAGTGCTGACAAAATTCAGATCTCCCAGTCTGCTGTGGTGGGACCACTATTGTTAGACAATAAAACTATGTTTTGTAGACTCAAAAAAAAAAAAAAAACAAAAAAAGAATCCCATGGACAGAGGAGCCTGGCCGTCCATAAGGTCGCACAGAATCAGACACAACTAAAGTGACTTAGCATGCATGCCCACGTCCGGTAATACTCTGTCAGTGGTGTGTTAGCCTCAGGCATTAATTTGCAGTGTGGCCTCAGGACTGCTAGTCAGGAGCTGAGAGCTCTAGAATCATCTGCCACAATTAGTTCCATTACCTGGACAAGGCACCAAGCCTCTCAAAACCTCAGTCTTTCCACATGTGCAATGAGTAGTCGGTCTAAATAATATTTTTAATTTCTTCAGATATTTAAAATATCTGAGAATAAAGAAATGGGATTATGCCATGGGTAAGTTTGTAGTACTAAAATTAAATATTCATCTTGCAAATCAATGATGTATTGGGAGATAATATTAGGAAGAATGAGAAATATCTGAGAATTTATACATATGCTATATTTGGCTTCAAAACATGTTAATGATCTCAGCAGAACAGATAAGTGACAGAACAATTCAGCATATTTTAGAGACATTTGGTTATGCCTCCCTGCTAAGGCAGATACACTTCATAACTCAAATATGAGTTGGTAATATATTTATGATCTCTCAAATGCTAAATCGTAAAGTTGAAACTGAATTGCCAACCCTTATCTCTCATCCTTTTTCCATTCTCTTGTCCCCCCATCCAATCTGTATTATTAGTTAACAGTATTATTCTAATTGTAACAGGAAGAAGAATGTATTAATGAGACATTTGAAAACATATAATTGGTGAAGGCAATGAGTTAGTGATGAAAATGCTCCTTAAAAATTAATGTTTCTAATATTTAGATTAATTTTCTAACCTACTTGGTTGAATTGATGGATCAATTCAGTCAGTCTCATAACCACACTAGTAACGTACTGATTAAAAGTTGGAGTGTGTTGCCATGCTCTCCTCCAGGGTAAAAACTATTTATTTCAATCCAAATTGTGGAACNAGGGATTTCGCTCTACTTCCTACATTCTGCAGGCACTGCACCTTACCCTTTCTTATTGTGGAAAGCATCATAGATCAGGGTCAGAATCCCTGAGGTGGGGATTTCCCTGGTGATCCAGTGGTTAAGCCTTCACCTTCTAATGCAGGGGATGCCAGTTTGATCTCTGGTCACGGAACTAAGACCCCACAAGCATCAGGGCAAGTAAAACAAAACATTAAAAACAGAGCCAATATTGTAAGAAATTCAGTAAAAACTCTAAAAAAGGAATGGTCAACAACAACAAAATCTTCAAACAAAGAAAAAGCATCTCTGAAGCTGATTAAAAAGTAAAACTGAAAGGAATCTGCCTGTTTCCTATAATTCTCTGGGGATATGTTTGTCATCTTGGGTGAGAAGTCAGTCATCTTTCCTGACTGAGGGGTGGAAGAGATTTTTTTTTTTGCTCTCATTAACCTTGGTATTAAAAATAAAATTCATGACACTATTCAGTTCATGGCATAGCATCATCATTTTGTGAAGTATCATTTTTATTTTATTTTGATTTGTACTGTTTCCCTCATCACAAGTCACTGATTTGGAGTTACGAATAAGTATCTTTTCAGTTCAACTTCTACACATGTATTGAGACACTTCTTTATACTTAAAAGCACTATGATGCTATTTTATCTGTTTCAAATATATAGACAAATGGTATTTTCCTATAAAGTTATTGGACAATAATAACTTTTTATTATTCCCTCTATCCCCCTGTATTTTTTAATTTAATGTGATTAGTACAGCATCTACCTATGTGAGGCTATGTAACAGTCCACTCATTGTTCCTGGCTGCTGCATGATGTTCTGTTCCATGCACACACCACACTTAACAGGAACTCAGAATGTGACTGAGTACACAGACTCTAATGGAAGCCTGCAGACGCAGGCCTGGCACCACTATTTACCAGCAAATCATTAACACCTCCTGGCTCACTTGTAAACTAGAAAAGTAGTGCTTTCTCATAGGTTTGCTGTAAGGACTGTGTGATTCAATCATGGTACAAGTAAATTACTTAGAACAGCAAGCGCACGTGGTGAACACTGCATAAATTATTGTGATGATTATTACTTAGCTAGTCACCTAGTGAACAATGCGTAGGCTAACTCTATCTCTGCCTCACGGTCAGTGTTTGGAGGACTTTCTCTTTTTGAGGACTGATATTGCATTTTTCTTAGATCAAGCGTTCTCAATTTTTTTTTTTTTTTTTTGGACTCAGGACTTCTTTAAATTTTTGAAAGTTATTGAGTACCCAAGTAATATTTTTGTGTGTGGGATAGCTCTATCGATGTTTGCCACCTTAGCAATTAAAACTGTAAATGTAAAAAATTAATTAATTTTAAAAACCCATTAGATGTTTTTTAAATGCTGGAAATTAAAACTAAGATTACAGGGTTCTCAGGATATATCTCAAGCCCCCCATATCACAGAGGAGGTGACCAGGTCTGGAGAAAGTCTGATGTCGTTCCCAATATTACAGTCATAAAGAAAACTGGGGGAAAATATTAGATTTTCTTGAATCCAGGATTCTTTGTGCTTTTTGGTCTCCACTATACCAATCTAATACCCTTCTACTGTGCCTCACATTGCTACTGATTTGCAAACTTGAGAGAGAAGCTGAAAAGTCTGCCCATTTGGGGGGCTTCCCCCTTGGCTCAGTGATAAAGAATTCATCTGCAATGCTGGAGACATGAGAGACAGAGACGTTTGATCCCTGGATCAGGAAGATCCCCTGGAGGAGAGCATGGCAACCCATTCCAGTATTCTTGCCTGGAGAATCCCATGGATAGAAGATCCTGGGCTTGTGATCATTTTTGTTGCCATCCCAAAGTTGTAGCCATACAAGTCAGCAAAAAAGAAATTTCCAAATATTTCACAAAATTTTTATTTAGAGCTCCACTATATTTTCCTGAATATTCCTCTTTACTTAATTTTTTTAACAAGCATTAATTTAGTACCTCCTTGTACAAGGCATTGTGGCAGGTGCCAGAAATATAATAAATCATTCCTGTCCTCATCAAATTATATACTAGTGGGAAAAAACAAGAAGAAACAAGTACACCAAGAATAAATAAATAACTGCAAAATGTATAGTGCAATGAAGTAAGTGAACAGGATGCAATATTAGAGAATAATCAACCAGAGTAGGCACCTCTTTCCAGATTAGCTAGTGAAGCCTCACAGGTTTAATGTGATGAACACACTGGACAGAATAATAAGTGCAGAAAACTGAATTCATCTCTGTTTTTCATACTTTTTATGATGTGTGTGCATGTGTGCTAAGTTGCCTTAGTCCTGTCTTACTCTGCAATCCTTTGGACTGCAGCTTGCCAGGCTCCTCTGTCATGTGATTCTCCAGGCAAAAATACTGCAGTGGGTCACTATGCTATCCTCCAGTGGGTCTTCTGGACCCAGGGGTCAAATACATGTCTCTTGTGGATCCTACATTGCAGGCAGATTCTTTACTACTGAGCCACTGGGGAAGTCCCTTTTATGATACAAATTACTTATAAAATATTCCCATGACTAAGTCTGCTATACCTACAGTACTATGTTCTTTATTTCCCTGCTTTCCTCTCCCTACCATCATCTGAAACATTATTTGGTTTCTAAGGAGGCAGACGTGAGATAAAGTCCACATTTACATGCACACCGACTGAATCTTATTCCATATATCTGTACGGGATTCTTTCTGGACATTCCATACATAATGCATTTCAACTAGATTTGAATACTTTTGTCAAACTCATGTAAGAAGCTAGAACAGAGCCCAGGGGACCTTACAATACCTTAGAGTGTATTTATTAAATACATTTAAATACCTTAGAGTGTATTTATTATGCATCAGTTGCAGAGTAAAATATTCACATTTAGTTCAGTTCAGTTCAATTCACATTCAGTATCTAATCAGTTCACACAACCAAACCCGTGAATTTTCGTGGAAACAGATAACTTGAAAAGAGACATATAGTCTCTAAGCCAAGAGTTGACCAGAAACAGTTTTAAAATCAAGGTATTCAGAATGGAGGGAAAGAGTGTACCCTAAATTCAAGAGCTGTGGTGGCTTGTGTGCACATTGATATTAACACAACTAGGAAGGATGATGTGAGCAAAAAGGGACAGGGTTGTTACCATAGATGAGTGTTCCAAAGTACACTTTCTCACTGTGCACACGTTTTCATTCTGATTCCAGTGAGCTAGGAATACTTGTATGAATTTTCCATAGTTTAGGTGGTAGTCATTGAGTCATTCATCAGTTATTCTTTACAAATCTATTGTGGGATAGGCACTGTGATAGGTTTGGGGTTAAAAAAAAAGGGAAGATGGAAAGGGAAGTAAAATCTTGCTTCATAAACTTACAATTTAGCATGTTTGGGGAACAGAAAATAAAAACATAAATTGAGGAAATGTTTTGATGTCGTGGGGAATAAATGCCATGGGGAAAAATAATGAGGGGAAGAGGAAAAGGAATATGGATGGTTTTATTGCAATTTATTTATGGTGATCAGCAAAAGACACTAATGAAAAAAGGTCTTTCAGCAAATACCTAAGGTAAAAGAAGAGGAAGGAATGTGGTTCAGTTCAGTTCAGTTCAGTTCAGTCGCTCAGTCGTGTCCGACTCTTTGCGACTGCATGAATCACAGCCCGCCAGGCCTCCCTGTTCATTACCATCTCTCGGAGTACACTCAGACTCATGTCCATCGAGTCTGTGATGCCATCCAGCCATCTCATCCTCTGTCGTCCCCTTCTCCTCCTACCCCCAATCCCTCCCAGCATCAGAGTCTTTTCCAATGAGTCAACCCTTTGCATGAGGTGGCCAGAGTACTGGAGTTTCAGCTTCAGCATCATTCCTTCCAAAGAAATCCCAGGGCCGATCTCCTTCAGATGGACTGGTTGGATCTCCTTGCAGTCCAAGGGACTCTCACGAGTCTTCTCCAACACCACANAAAGTACTGGAGTTTCAGCTTTAGCATCATTCCTTCCAAAGAAATCCCAGGGCTGATCTCCTTCAGAATGGATTGGTTGGATCTCCTTGCAGTCCAAGGGACTCTCAAGAGTCTTCTCCAACACCACATTTCAAAAGCATCAATTCTTCGGCGCTCAGTCTTCTTCACAGTCCAACTCTCACATCCATACATGACCACAGGAAAAACTATAGCCTTGACTAGACGGACCTTAGTCGGAAAAGTAACATCTCTGTTTTTGAATATGCTATCTAGGTTGGTCATAACTTTTCTTCCAAGGAGTAAGCGTCTTTTAATTTCATGGCTGCAATCACCACCTGCAGTGTTTTTGGAGCTCCTCCCCAAATAAAATCTGACACTGTTTCCACTGTTTCCCCATCTAGATGTTTCCCCATTTAGATGGGGAAACCAAGTTAGATCTCACCAAATCACTGAGCATTCACATCAGAAATGACTGGAAGAAATCATTTGGTTTTAACAAGAGCCAGAAAGGTTAAGTGACTACATGAAGTCACTCAGCTTGTGATAAAAGTCAGAATTAGAACTCCACTCCCTTGACTACCCACCTGTATTATCTCCATAATATCACCCTTTGAACTTCCTTTTCCAGTAGAGATGCAAGAATAAATTAAAATGAGAAGATGAATCTAAGTGAAGCAACATGTTCATACACTAATCCTGAGTTACCTTTTCTCAGACTTCCCGTACATTAATAAATCACCTAAGGCAAGAGAGCAGAAGATGCCCTGAGCGTGTTGATGCCCAGGCCCCAACCTCTGTGCACGCACTGCAGTGTACCGTTCAGCTGAATCTCATCACTGTAACATGAGGTTTTCAAATGCACTGCCAACTTAAGATGCATTCATTTGATTTTTCCACCTTATTTTACCTTGGAAAAAAGAGATCTTTTGATAAAGTATAGAGCTTATGTGGTTCTCAAATTAATGACACAAATGTGTGATTGCAGAAATAACATACTGCAAGAGGACTTACATATACAGAAAACTAAATAGCCAAGTCTGTAAAAATTACCATTGACAGATTCTATGTTACATGCAGGAATAAATTCTTCAAAGGAGTCACTGGAGAACCAATTTAAATGCTTTCAGAGCCTAAAAACAAGCCAAGAAACACGGGCACAAAATAGGGATCACTTTATGCTTCCAACCATATTTTCCAATAAGAACATATTATAGGGTATAGTTAAATTTTTTTTTTTTACTTTATTTTACTTTACAATACTCTATTGGCTTTGCCATACATCGACATGAATCCACCACAGGTATACACGAGCTCCCAATCCTGGCACAGCAGTTCAGTGAGTAATGAAATATCAGGAATAATAGATACCTGCTGGGCATATTTCTGCTGTCTGCATCTCCCTGACTTTGAGGAGATCCCAACACATGCTTCTATTAGCAAGTTCATAGCAAATGAAGACAATCTCCAGATTTGTTAACTGAAACATTTGCTGAAATGAATCTACCATCTCCAATGACAGCCTTTAAAAATGCCAAGGGTGGATAGGTAGTTTGGTAATTGTAACTTCCATAGGTAGCACTAGGGAAAGGACCTCAAATAGCACAAATATCTAACTGCTTCATCAGTAACTGTAACTTTTACTAATCTCTTCTGATTATCAAAGCCATTCATCCTCCTTACAGAAGACTTACAAAAATTGGAAAAGTATAAAGTAGAATACAAAATCCCTCACATTCCAGAATATATAGTCTCCATTAATATTTTGTTATTTTCTTTGAGACTTTTCTCTGAGTGCATACATTTCATGTAATTGGATTAAGACTGTGTTCCTAATTATGAATTTCTGCCTAAAAACAATTCCTCCTAATCCTCTTAGAAACTTAAAAAGTTAACTGGCTGGAGGAATATTCCCACACGTTTCCTCAGTAACCACTCCATATCCTCAGCTCCCCTTCCTCAGCCGACCTTTTGCAAACCCTTTACAGCCACTTCCTCTTCCATGCTTCTTCAGACACCACTTCATCTTTCCTGCTCTCCTCATTTCAGAAGATTATTCATCCTGCCCACCTCCTTACAGTCTTTACCCTGTTCTCTTCATCTGGGGGTTATGCTAACACTTAAATGAAGTGTCAGGGCAGCGCCTGGGGGTGTGTGTTGGTAAACATGTGTGCATTTCAGAAGACTTCTTGAAATGCAGTGTGGAGAGCAAACTGGAGGGGCAAGGAAGTGGGCAAATGAGTTATGGTCTTTGGGTCATTACTGCTGGGCCCCTACAGAATGAGCATCACTGACAGTGGTGGTGGGAGCTGTACAGGACAGTGGCAGGGTCTCCTGTGGATCGTTCCAGGAGCCCAGGACACTAACTGTGGGCAACCACGCTCCTGTCCCAAGGCTGGTGATGGTCAGGCTTCCTTTAGTTTCCCCATAAGTCAACAGATCTCTCAGCAGCCAGAAATCGTCCCTAGGTGCCTTACCTCCTTCCCTCAGAAAATGGAATGTTACCATTCCCAATGTTTGTTGCCTGTCCCTTTATCTTTCCGGAAGTTAGGTAGTAACTGACCCTGGGGAGATGACTCAGAGCACTGGAAAGGGGACAGGCTTCTGCTTCTCTAACAAGCCCTTGTCTTGATAGACATGACTGACCTTTCTATTTACATCGTAATACATCAGATTCTCTGTTTTAGGCTCCAGATAATGGATGGAGGGCAGTGAGAGGATGTGTGTGAACTTTCTGTCATGAAGGGCAATTTGCAGGAACTAATCATTTACAATATAGTTGGTCATAAGAAAGAAATCCATCAACTCAGCATCCTAATTAGGTATTTATATTCATGAACATTTCTTGACTCTAAGGAAATTTTTGCCAAAGAACCCTCCTAGGAATGTTACCAGTGTTACAATGGGAGAAAAATGAGGGGCTGTTTAAAGTTTAGTGTTTTTTTTTAACACATGTTTTCATTTACTTGGCTGTGCCTGGTCTTAGTTGTGTCACTGGGACTTTTAGTTGTGGCATGTGAAATTTTAGTTCTGTCATCTGGGAACTGATTAGGGATGGAACCCGGGCCCCCTGTGTTGGAAGCTTGGAGTCTTTAGCCACTGGACCACCAGGAAGTCCCTATTTACAGGAAAGTCAAAACACATTTTTTACTGCAAAATTTTCTAGTGTTTAAAATTTTTTTCTGTAGTGTAAATCCCCAAGTCTTCAGCCTTTGCCAGGTATCTTTGACCACAGAGCATGTTCATTCATTGTGAGACAAGTTGGGAGATGCAATAAGCGAAGACATTTTATGAGTTCAGCCACACTTTCTTTCTTTACCATCCATATTTAAGTCCATGATTAAAGCTGCTAATATTTTATTTCTTCTAGGGGGATAATTTCAAATGACACATTTCACCCTTGAAGAGAGTGTTTCAGGTTATGGACACAAGTCTATTTCCAGTATTTCTGAGGGCCACCTACCAGGGGAGGGGTCATTTTACAGAAAGGAGCTGCTGAGCCTTCCCTTGCTATTCATGTAACAGACTGTTTGCACACTTCCCAGTCAGGGGAAGGAGTTGGTCTCTACAGTAATTTAGCCCAGGGAAATCTGTGAGCCCACCTTGCAAAGGAGGACCTTCTTCGGGTGTGAAAAGGCAGAAGTTTCTTAGACAAATTGCAGTTGGCTATGTCAAGTTTCTTCCAAAAGGAAATTTGATTATTCAAGACGCAGTAGGCAACAAGAGCTGCAGGGGCAGACAGAGACAGGCAGCCAGTACTCAGGAGCTGTGGATCTCAAAGATGCTACTGGCTCTGGTTTCAGACCTTTAGTGAACCTTGCTACAGGCTCTATTCATCTCCCAAGGCTTTTGTCAACCATCTGTGGGAAATGTGATGTTAGCTTCCAATATGATATCTATAGTTAATTTTTCATGTGTGTGTGCTTGTTAATCTGTCTTGCAGCTTGTTGTGAACTCACTTCCCACTTCTTTGTAACTTCTAGTACACTGTTTACACAGGGTGTGTGTTGGTTCTCAGAGACTGACTATGTATATCCTACCTAAGAGAAGGCTGAGATTTCCCCCGTGGTCCAGTGGCTAAGACTCCACAATCCCAATGCAGGGGGCCTGGGTTCAAACCCTGGTCAGGGAACTAGATCTCACACACTGCAACTTAAGATACCGAATGCTGCAATGAAAATCCCACGTGCTACAACTGAGACCCATCACAGACCCATCACAATGTTTAAAAGAAACATTTTAAAAAAGAGAGAGAGGCTACCTCAGTTTAAGGTGGTCTCATAACTCAAGTCAACCAGCCCTTGAAAGGAGGGTTGTATGAAACCTATGTATGGGAAAGAAAGGATCTGTCTGATTTGCTACATTCACTGTTCTCTTTTGCATAAAATTTGGAAATGATCTGAACAACAGCATTCTCAGGATAATGGAAAAGATTTAACAGCCTCAAGCTGCAGTGAAGTTTAATGTTCCTATTCATATAAAGTTAAATATAGATACATACTTGAGCTTCATTTCATTTTCCAACTTGTTTTCTTTGTACTTTAATTCTTAATAGCTGTGAAGTTCTGCCTCGTGCTAATGTACTTTTATCTTCCCAGCAACAACAATAATTGCAATGAAGGGATTTTTTTAATTTTCAAAGAGAAGTAAAATTATATAAGCTGATAGATTTCTTTTATAAAAAGAGTTATGCAGACTTTTGAGGCAGAATACTATATTTGATTCCTTTTTATAAAGTTATTCATTCTAGTGTCTTTATATGAAGATTTCACTAAGAAAGAAGCATTGCAAACAGAATAAAGCATTCACCTGACTCCCTTCCTAAGGAGATACACTAGATTTCTGAGTATGGTAGCTGTCACATTACCTCAATACAGTTTTTACTCTATCACTTCCAAGCTGAGTGATCTTGGATCTGTATTTAAAATTTCCAAACTTACTTGTCAAATCATTCTAAAATGCCAGTTTCTCTATTTTCTCCTTTTAGGGTTGTGGAGTGAAATGAGACAGAATATAAGAAGCATTCAGTGAACACTGTGCATCTATTGCTAGGCTAATGACCTGGCTGCTATTTCAGTTGAAGAAGGTGTTTCCATCCAGTCTCAGCTCCTCAGAGCCTAGAACAATGTCCAGTATTTAGTAGGCTTGATACAGGTCTATTAACAAAATAAAATAAGTATAATCACCAAGTTTTTCTTCTAATACTGGAGGCTTTTTGATATCCAGCTGATCTAAAAAGATTTTAATTAATAGACTTAATTTCCTAAGAGCAGTTTCAGGTTTATAGAAAAATTGAGCAGAAAGTACAAGGAATTCCCATATACTCTTTCTCCTCTCAACCCTTCTTACTGTTTCAGTTGCTCAATCGTGTCTGGCTCTTTGTGACCCCATGGACCACAGCACACCAGGCCTCCCTGTCCATCACCAACTCCCGGAGTTAACCCACCCTCTCCTCCTCCTCTGTGGCCACAAGTCCTATTATCAACACCTTGTACTGATGTGGAACATTTGTTACAACTGATGAACCAATATTGATACACTATTTTTTTTTAATTTTTAATTTTTACTTTATTTACAATACTGTATTGGTTTGGGCATACATTAAGACAGCAAAAGAGACACAGATGTGTAGAGTAGACTTTTGGACTCAGAGAGAGGGAGAAGTGGGAAGATTTGGGGGAACGGCATTAAAACATGTATACTATCACGTAAGAAATGAGGCGCTGGTCTATGTTTGATACACTATTTTTAACTGAAGTCCACAGTCTACTTTGGGTTCACTTTGTATTGTACATTCTGTGAGTTTTGACCAATGCACGATGCCACATATCCACAGGACTCCATCACATAGAATCATTTCACTGTCCTGAAAATCCCGCCCCTATAGTTTTGCCTATTCCAGAATGACATAAGGCTGGAATCATGCAACATGTACCCTTTTCAAATTGAAACCCTTTCAAAAAGAAACCCTTTCTTTCACTTTGCAATATGCATTTCAGGTTCCTCTCAGTCTTTTCAAACAAAGGTACATTTTTTACTTAGGAATAGCAATATTCCTTGGCTGAGGACTCTCTACTTAATGTCTGCTGGCTTAAGGATTATTTCCGTGTTGAAACTACTATTCTTAACCTAATCATTTACTGATTTAACTGAGAGTAGGTGCACTCACAGGGGTACTCTGCATCTTAAAGAGGGGTTAAAAACAACCATTAACATTGATAACTAATTAAAAAATACACAGATATATACTTCTCTTTTCCATCCCAGATCAGTAAGCCCCTCTCTTCCTGGTGGGAGCCCCCATTACCCCACAAGTGGCTATGGACCTGTCGGGGTCTCCAGATGAGACCTGGATAACAAGGCACAATGATGGAGGATTCATTTGTTCTTCTCTCTACACCGTAATTGCTTCTGGGGAACCTTACTATCATTCCATTTGTAGTCTCTGCTCTAAGATCAGGCAATAGCAAATAAGTCATTCACAATACCTTTAAAAATCTCTTTTATTCATCTTACCTCTCTCCCTGATTAAGCCCTGGAGGGTTCTCCCTTTTCCCAGATGGGAGAGAGGGTGGGAGGGAATGGCATCAGCACAGGAATGGCCAGCTTCAGACCAGCCTGTTCCACCAGATACTCTGAGAAGCCTTTCAATTTCCTTTTACCTTTTCTTAATGTTTACACCTTTCAAGCACAAACAGTATGTCTCTCCACTGGTCTAAATTTAGAAAATGCACAAATCTATTTGGATCTTTCAGTGCTTTCTTAAAAGCCTGGGCACTTGAACTTTTCACAGGGCTTTTTCTGTGGAGATAAGGAATGAGGAGTCTCTTCAGCAACCCCCTGAAGCTGGTTGTCTGGGTTTCTCTCTTGGGTTGCTGTTTCCTCCTGTCCTCCTTCCCTGTCTAATCCTGGGGGTGGCTCCTGACCACACAGCACAGTGCCACAAGGACCCCCGTCCCTAACCATGGTTTCTCTTGTTCACACTGCTAGAAGCACTGCCCTCTTCATCTCTAATCCTCACTGGAACCCTACAGGGAAGGAGATGTTATTTCCACATTCCACAGATGCAGAAGCGGAAGCTCAGAACGGCCAGTAACTTGGCTGACGTCCCCCAGCTGGTGTGTGGAGGGATCCTGGGATCCTGAGGAGCTCTTCCTCTCTATCCCATTCCTCTCACTCAGGACTCCCAGGAGCTCTGGGAAGGGGTGGGGTGTTGACACGTGCTTCTGAAGGTACCAGCACCATATTTATGCCCTATTCCTTAGCTGTCTCCTTCCTCAGCACTAAGTTCCAGATGTGACTGAGGAATATCACACTGTTAAGGCACACATCACACAAACGAGAATGCTACCCCAAATGCCTAAGCTCAGTGCCAACAGCCTTGGAAACTTACCCAGGCATCACACACAGTCATTCTGCTGTTTGCTTTTGGTTTTTCTCCTTAATTTTAATCCTCACACCTCTTCTTTATAAACTATGCCAAATATTCCCTTCTGTCCATCCTTTGCTGCCATCCCTACGGCAATTCAGACAAGCTACTAATAAATGGCAACCCACTCTGGTATTCTCACCTGGGAAATCCCGTGGATACAGAAGCCTGGTTGCAGCCCATGGGGTCACAAAGGTCACATAGGACTGAGCACCCAGGCACACACTAAAAATGCGCTTACCCAGGTCCTCAAAATAGTTCCCACCTCTCCATGTCTCTGGGCCTTGAAAGCATTTGTGTAGTTTCTCATTCTATAATGGAAGTTATAGATTGATGTTTAT
The DNA here is from genome assembly GCA_006410875.1 of Neotragus pygmaeus. Lineage (NCBI taxonomy): Eukaryota > Metazoa > Chordata > Mammalia > Artiodactyla > Bovidae > Neotragus > Neotragus pygmaeus. The sequence goes on along the minus strand of SJYV01048237.1, from coordinate 2,023,200 downwards.
GCTTCATATCAATTTCTAAATTAATATTTGCTATATCATCCTGCTAATTGATATGTACCTTTACTGAAATTTCAAATCAGCTTTTTGAAGTGGGAGGAAGGCAGAAAGCAACTTGCAAATTCTGTGCATAATGAAGTAAGGAACAAGCTCCCATAATGAAGACAAACAATTATACAACATTTGCATGATTCTTTTTTCTCACAACATGAGACAAGACATGGTGGCTGATTAGCACGCTGCCTTTGCTGCGAGTCTTGCTTCTTCTTTCCCCACCATTTGGTAGAATTCTCAGAGCCAAGAGCAGGTCACACTGCTTGGTCAGAGTTTTCTGATATTATCCTGGGGCCTGCTGGGGAGTCAAGACCACCCTGTCAACTTCAGCCTAACGCAGACTTCTTACTCTGTGACTACCCTGGGGTTGTGTCCTGCGACTGATACACGTGTGCTCTGAGTGAGGCCCCCATTCAGGTTTCTAACCACTGAACTCAACTGGCCAGAGAGGACTGAGAACAGTTCTCACTAGTCCCTAGAGTATTTCCTAAACATCTACTATGTCCCACCTCCGCAGCTGGTGCTAGAGATGAAAATGAACAAGGAAAACCCCTGCTGCCCTTGAGATATTCACTGCCCGCCAAGGAAGACACGTTAGCAACAATGACACGTACAGTGAGTGCTCTGTGCATACAAAGAAGGGAGTCCAGCTGATGGGGGGAGGGGGCAGGGAGGGTTCAAGAAGAGCTCCCCAGAGCAGGCAATACCTGAGATGAGACTGGAAGGAAGAACAGGAATGGCCAACAAGCAGAGGAAGGGTGGTCACTGCAGACAAGACAGCCTCAGATGGAAAAGGAGCTAGAAGGATGATTCAGTATGCCAGGAATGACAGGCAGTTTCCTGTACTGAGCGAAAGTGTGCAGGGAGGAAAGAGCCCCAAGGCAACGTGAGAGAGGCCAGTTGATAAGGGCAAGCTCCAAAGGACTCGGAATCGGACATGTGATCCTGGACTAATGGAGAGATTTTAACAGGGAGATGACAAGGAAAGATGTGTATTTCAGAAAATACACTCGAGCTACCTGGACCTCATGGATATCATGTAAAATGATTATGATAATGAATGCTTTGGGTACCTGCTGTGTGCTGGGCCCAGCGCTGGAGAAGACACCAGTGAGAAACCCTACAATCAATGCAGGCAAGCTTGGATCTGTCCACAGTGCCTCAGAAGCTGTCAGACAGCCTGTCAGAAAGTCTTCTCCAATTCAAATCCCAGCCCTACGACTTCCTAGTTGTGTCACTGGGTAGGTCATGTAACCTTTCATGCCTTAGTTTCTTCATCTGTGAAATGGGGCTACTAGTAGAACTCACCTCATAGAGTTATACCGTAAGGATTAATTGAGTTGTGTGCAAAGTCCTCAGCATGGCTCTGAAACAGGAAGTGCGTAGGATTTGTTCTCACTGTCTCAACTATGACAGGGGTTCGAGGAGGAAGCCGTGGCCTGGAGAGACCTTAAATGTGAGAAAAGGCAGGGTGTGGGACAGAGGGGGAAGTCCAAATGAATCTCATCATTTTGTCCTAGGCGATGAGGCAGATGGCAAACACAGCAGGATAGTCTGGGATGAGAGGATGGCAAGATTAACTTGGGAAATATTGATACTGAAGAGCCAGGGGATGTTCAGGTAGGAATATGCACGTGGGATATGAGCCTACAGGGGAGAATGGGCAAGGCTGGAGAACTGGAATCCTCAGCAAGAGGTAGACACTGTGGCTTGGACTGGCCCAGGGGGAGCAGGACGAGACGAGGGACCCGAGAAAACCAGGATAAGGGGCAGCTGGAGATCACAGGGGAGACTGATGAGGGCTAGTTCAAGAGCAAGAAGGAGCATCCAGAAAAAAATGGTACCATGAAGCCAGGCGAGGGGTGGAGCTGAGCTCTCGAAGCAGAGGAAGCCAGAAAAGCAAAATGCTGCACAGGAGTGCCACGGTGTAAGGACTGAGAGAAATCCAATCGGTTTGACAGCCTTTTGGTGGCTCTATCAGTCAGGGTCTAGTTAGCAGAAGAGAAACCACACTAGTTATTTCAACAGAGAAAGTTTAATATAAAGAATCAGGTTAACAGGAGTTAGAGCTGAAAAAGGTGAAAGGGAACATGGAGAAAACACAGAGACTGTTAACTACAGAAGCAATGACCTCCCTGAGCACCAGGGAACCAAGGGCAGAGATGGGAGTCGCTGGGATTCAGAGCCTTGGAGAAGAACCCCCCCCCCCCCCCCCCCC
>SJYV01048237.1:1993910-2020746 GCA_006410875.1 Neotragus pygmaeus | reverse complement strand
CCGCCCACAACCCCAGAGCTGGGTGCTGCCCCCTCTGCTGCTCAGAGGGATCTTAGGGAGCTGGACCCATGGGAAGGGTCCCACTTGGTTGGTGCCTTAGAACCAGGAGGGTGGACCCAGAAGAGCAGGAGCTGAGACCTCTGAGGATGAAGTCAAGAGGGGGCTCTGGGGTGCTGGCAGAAGGAGGACACTTGACCCAACTGCCACGTCTGGCATGTGGGGTTGCTGCTGTGGAGGTACTAACCAAAACAGCAAGCAGCAAGAAAGAGCAAGCCCTTCCTGTACCCCCATCTGCTGGTCTCCCTCTACTGTTCCCTCCCAGAAAGACTCAGATTACAGAGAAGAAAGAGTTGGCCGATTCCTGGCCCGAGGTTCCCAAAGCAGCATCTACAGAGGTGGTTTGAGGCTAAGCAATCAGAATGATAATTTGCACAGAAATCCTCCCAAGGGTAAGCTCGTGTTTACAGGAAAGCCATCTAGCAATGAGTTGAGAAGCAGAAATCAAGACAGTAAATCAGGACCATTTTTCCAAAACATTTTGCGGTAAAAGAGAAACGAGAATAAAGTGGTAGTAAGAGGTAGATGCAATGTTCAGGATGGCTGTTTAACTACTGGGCCCTAAAGCAAGCTTGCAAAAGGTGAGCGCCCATGCTGGTGACTCGAAGCATCTGAGGAGATGGGAGGTGGCTCTCGGCACGGGAGGGGGGAGAAGGGGGCAGTGAGGGGACTGGCCGAGAGAGAAGCCAAAGAACAGGAACTTCTCTGAGAGGTGGAGAAAGATGCTGCGCCAAAGCCAGGCAGACCAAAACAGCCCCTTTGTAAGTGGCCTGCTGGGTCTACTACTAAGTGATCCCAGCAGAAGGCGCCTTCACCCACCAGGGCGCGGAATCCTTCTGGTCTCCGCGTGGCTCCTCACGCAGTCCTCCTCTAACCACCCTGTCTGTCTAAACTTTTCGCCTGCTCTCCTCACATCCATGAATTCCCTTTCTGCCTGTCCTCCTGAGCACTCACATTCTATCTGCTTCCATTAGTGCGTTTACTGTTGGCGAACACAGCTTTGTTCACTGTCAAAATACCTTAAAGGAAAAACAATGCTTGACACAAAATAGCCACTTGATAAACATGTGTTGAATACACGAATGGATGAAATTCCCATGCAAACACTGCTTAAACTAGAACGCGCCAATCAACCAACCAGGATTCAGCCACTATCTGCTGGGCCCTAGCGGGGATACTGAGAAAGGGTATGGAGGAGTCCCTTCTATTACAGAAGTTATAATGTTTGAAAAAATGAAGCAACTTAGCCCACATGGTGACAAAAGAATGACTGAACTCTGCCCGCCGTCCTCCCAGGCTGCACTCTCCCCGGCAGACTGGTCTCCAATCATCTGTCTCTTCCTTGGACCCCTGGAGACTCACCGTCCTCAGCAGTCTTTCTGCTCCGCAGCCCAGGGATCACTGCCTTTAGCTGGTCAAGGTCGTGGTTCCACGGGGCCGAGTTCTCAGCCCCTCCTGGGAGCGGGATTAGAGGGTCTGGGCCCAGCCATGCAGCTCGCACACACCTGACCCCATGGGTGTTTTGAAAGCCTCATCAGAGCTGACTGTGACGGGCAGCAGCAGCCTTGCAGGCGGCAGGCTGCCAGGACTGTCGGCCCCACGGGCGTGATGGGGACGGGGGTCATATCATCACCTGTCAAGGTGTTAGAAGAGACCTCAGATGGTTTTATGGATTCAGGGGATGAAAACCCACATCACAAAATGGCGTGTGCTCTCCCTAGACTAGTCCCATACAATTCTGCTTCTTCCTTTCTGACCAAACCCAAATTTAGCATGCCCAGTGCAAGTGCACACATACATGCACACATGGAAATGCACAAACATCACACACCCTCACGACACACAGACACAAGCAAGGCACTTGAATCACACACACACAACCACAAGGCTTATTCTCAGCCAGAGACTTTTGGGAAATAACTAACAGAATGAATGAATGAGTGACACTAATGTTTTATCTGTAATCATTTAACAGAGGATGGAGCATAGTAGCCACCTACTATCAACACTTCCCATTTTAAACACTTATTTACTGATACTGGAGTTTAATTTCTTTTAAGAGAAACTCAAAAGTCTGGAGTAAAGAGTTCCTCCTGAACACTTTTGCTGTTACTACCGTTTATTATTTTTAAAAAATCCAACGATTTGTTGAGGACTTACTCCTTTAAAGGAAGAGCTCTCTGAGAAGGATGGTGGTGTGTTTACTAATAAAGTATGTTGAAACAACAGTTGAGTTAATGGAAATTACACTGGACTGGGAGTGAACAAGATTCTAATCCTGTCTTTTTACGATTATTAGATGCAGCTGTCTGCAAATTATTTCTTCCCTCAGAGTCTTGATTTTCTCATCTATAATCTGGGAGGTGTGGTGGAGAGTCTTTACTTAAATATAACACACTGACCCTCCATGCACATCTACATTCTGTCCTAACACTTCCTAAAATATTAAAGAAGGAAAAAGGCTAGATACTTTAAGTATGAAAACCCATTGTGGAGACAGGACATCAACAAACTTCTAGGAGATGGAGAAAAGAGGTTGGAGTGGTGACTAATCAAACAAGTAGAGGAAGCCACAGACTAGAGCAAAGAAAGAGACAAACAGCCATCTGTCTATTAAACCTGGGGTTCTGGAATATCAGTTGTTAATAAAGGGTTGGAGAAATCCACAGACTGATTCTCAGCTAGCAGGGGATCTTGTTGTACACTCAGGGGCATCTGTCAATGTTTAAAGACATTTTTGATTGTCATGACTGGCATCTAGTAGATAGATGATGATGAATACCCTTTGATATCCAGTACGGGTATCACACAAAAAATGGTGAAGCCCCAATGTCAAAACTGCCAAAGTTAAGAGACTCTACTCTAGACTCGAGAGTTAACATCACACTTCCAAACGCTCTCCTTACTGGCAGACTGACAGACACCCATCTATTGACTGCACTGTGTCCTCCCAAGGTTCATATGCTAAAGTTCTAATCCCCAGTACCTTAGTATGTGACTGTATTTAGAGACAGGACCCTAAAAGAGGCAATTACCTTAAGGTGAGACCATTAGGGTGGGTCCTAATCCAATAGGACTATTGCCCTTATAAGAAGAACAAGGAACACCAGGGATACATGTGCATAGAGGAGAAGCCATGAGAGGATACTGTGAAAAGATGGTCATGTGCTAGCCAAGGAGAGAGAAATGGGAGAAACCAAACCTGTCTGCACTCTGATCTGGGACTTCCAGCCTCCTAAACTGTAAGAAAACAGATTTCTGTTGTTTAAGCCTCACGGTCTGTGGTATTTTGTTATGGCAGCCCTAGCAAACTAACATACCCAATATACAAGTAATGAGAAGATTCTTTTTCAAAGAAATGGAATGCCCATAGGGAAAAGACCTTCAATCTGCCAACTATAGGTCCCTAGGTCTGTTGCCTGCTTCCTCAGATGACATGAAGAAGAACTGCCAGCCTGCAAGCACTGCCTCCTTCCTTTTTACCTGCTCCTCCCCGCCACATACGCAGCTCAGGGTCAGCTTACCAACTGGTTCTTATACATGATGGAGCAGCCAAAGAGCCCTGAGCTTCTAAGGAAATTCTACAACATGAGAGACCAAGATAAACAGCAGAACACACAGCTCTGAAAGGAACAGACATCGTTTGGAAACACAGTTTAACTTTTAAAATTTTTCTTAATTAATATTACTAGAAAGAGTAAAAATGTCATTGTGTCAACAAAATACAAACAGCTAAAAAAGACGAACTATTATAGAATAAAAATATGACTAAAATTCAAACAGATTATGAAGTCTAATAAACGACCAGATAGCAGAACAAAGAGATGTTAAAAAGAGAGAGAGACTTACAAAAGGAAAGATATATAGCGGATGAATCCACGAGGCCTCACATCCAATCTACAGACTGACACAAAGAGGAAACCAAGAGGAAGAAATAAAAGAAATATCACGGGGGATTTTTCCAAGAGTCAAAGGACATCAGTATACAAATTAAGATGCCAATCAAGCATCCAAGGCAAGGAGGTACCTAAGTCCTGTACGTGCACACACATGTGCCTCTAGGCCCAGTGTTACAAAAGCGTGGTACATCAGTAATAAAGAGAAGATAATAAGATGATTCAGAAGGAAAGAGAAATTTTAAAGGTACCTCTAAAAGACAAGAAGTCTGACCAGCAGGAGACCTCTCATCGTCAGCTACAATGGATCTGAAGACAGTTAGAGCAAAGGCCTTCAGATTTCTGTGTGGAAATGGATGTCAACCTTCAATGTAATACTCAATCCAACAAATAAAGATGAGGGAGCAAAGAGCCATTTCCAGAAATGCATAAACTGACAACACTACCTTTCACACCTGCAAGCAGTACTGCCTGGAGAGCCCTGGTCCTTGAGAGTGCCCTCTTTGAAGCTCTAAGTCCCCTCCAGGGTCTGGGATGTGGCAGTGCTGGATAGGACAAACCAAGTTCAGACCTGGTTCTGCATGGGTTCTGGCCTCCAGGGTATCTTCTTTGAAATTTCCTATGGCCACCTCTAGTGCCTGGGGTCACTGAGAGCCAGAAGAACCCCTTGGTGGGGCATCCTAGCTTGGACCAGGGTCCACGTGGGCCCCAGTTCCTTTTGATCCCCACCCCCTGTGCTCCCCGACTATCTACCCTGCACGAGTTCACCAAGATGCCCTAAGGACTCATGCCGTGGGGTTTCTTGAGGCTCTGGCCGGACCGTGGTTCCAGGACAGCATCCCGGCAAGTGAATTGAGCCTGCTACCTGCTGTTCTGTTTCTTTCACAGAACCATGTGAGATTCGGCCATGTGAGAATGGCACTGATGATGATTTTAAGTGACTCTCCAACATCAAACACAGGACAAGCTAGAGGGTCAGGACCAAGGACCTTCAGCTGCATGGGGGTCCCATGTCTCAGTGCTTGCCTGGCTTTGTGGTTCTGCCTCTGAATTTAGCACCCAAGGGTAACCGAGGGTGACAACAGGCATTCTTTATTCTGTGTGATCCCAATGATGTTCTCTCCTGCCTCCACTGATGTGAGGACGTCATGTTTTTCCAGTCAGCTGAAGCCTTCCTGATGAGGGACAAACATTCCTGCACCCAGTGAGGCCACTCTTCTCATTTCTCCTATAGTCCTCTCCTTTGATGGCAGAGAATAGAAGGCAGGGTGCAGCTAACATTAAAATAATCACTTTCTAGGAATGCAGTGATTACTGCAGAAGGAATTCAAGAGAAGACAAGAGTTGGAAGATGTATTGTTCTATATTTATGTTATAAAATTCCAAGTGGTAAATTCAGTATAACGAGGAAACAAATTATTATTCACATTTTCCTGCATACTCTGGGTAAGACTTGAAACCTGTGGTCATCAATAAAATACAGCAATATTCATGAGTGGCATGATGGATGCCACTCATAAGTAATGATTACAGCATTATAAGTAATGATATAACCAGCATTCAATAAATGGTGTTACATTAATGCACAAATACAGATCTATATTGTTTCAATGTAAATAGGTTCTCAAGACCTTGGCACTGTGAATAATAAGTCTTGCTAGTTTTTTCTTATAGTGGAAGATAGCTAGGAATAGTGCATTTGGCAATAAAGAATACAGAGACAAAGAAGAACCTTATCATACACTGACTGAACATTAAATATGTAAATATCTCACCTCTACCTAACATTCTAAATTACATCCCACAAAACACTGGACCCCACATGGTCTTTGTAATACTTTAAAAATTCGATTATTTATGTAGAAAGAGATCCCCCTAAAATGATTTGTCTGAGGCCTCTCCTATCTAGGAGCAGTTTTGAGGAAATTATTTAAGGGTTGACTTTAGCCTTTTAAGTAAATTTAAACAAACAAAAATAGAAGTCCTGGGATCCAGGAAACTGGAGATTCAATCCAGAAAAGCAAAGACAACTCTCAGAAGAACAAACATGAACACAAATCTAGAAATCAACCAGTGTGGCTCGGGAGAGAATAGGGGGTTCCTGGGGAAAAGGGAGAAAGTCCTGGAAAAACAAAATGCTGTATGAGAGAGGTGACATGATCACGGTTTTCCTCCTGGCTCTACAGTCAATCATTGTTACTCAACCACACTTAGGTGAAGGATTTATTGATTTTAAGCTTTTACAAACAACCTATAAATAAGGCATGAGACAATTATGATCGTAAAACAGAATGGAAATGCCATCAAATTTAGTAACACAGACATAAAAATTCAAATGATAGAAACTGGGAAGCTCAAAGCAGTGAAGGGGGAGGGGCGGGTGCCCGTGGCCTCATCTTTCCAAGTGTGAAGTCAAGGATTATGGCCTTATGATAAATTTAGAAATGAAGGAGTATATTTTTGAAGTTACAAAGTTATCCCATGAAGAAACTAAAACAAAGAAGTAATAAGACTATATTGGGAGGATGGGGAAGGACGTGGTAGGTATAATGAACTAAATACTCATACATCAGAGCAGAAGATGCAAGATAATGTCTAGAATTGAATTCACCAAGATAATACTTTTTAGAGAATGGATCAGAGGTGCTGTAGGGGTAGGAAATTTGTTTTTCATTATAAATATTTTATTTTAAAACTACAGGCAGGCATTTCATTGATAAAAAGTAAATTTTAAGTCTTTTGATGACTGAACAAGAAGATTTCTAAGGTTCTTTTAATATCTAAAATCCAAGGGAACAAGTTCTCAAAGCTTAGTCCACTCAGGAAGAGCCCTGGGATTTTTCCCTTCAGAAAGGCTGACTATCTGATCAGGAGCCAGTCCATGCCACTGGGAATCTCATAAACGCTGTTTTGATAAAGGTCAAATTTTCCACTCCTGACTTTATCTTCTCAACAGCTCTAGCAAGCAATTATTAAAACCATCTGCATTTTAGAGATGAGATGCAATGAGACAAAATTAATTGTCCTGAATGACATGAGCTTTAAATTGGTAGACTGCTATTGGATGAATGGCCTCGTTACTCCAAATTCTTGTCTTTCCCACTGTATTATACTTCTTGTGCAGAAAGAGAAGACTAAGAAAAATTCTCTAAGAGCCAATCCCCCAGTGAGATGTTTATATAAATGCACTGCCCTGTGAATATAGGTTAGCTCCTTCAGGAATCTGATGGAGGAAGCTCCTTCTCTATTTGGGCTCATGAACATAGGTGATCCATGAGCATACTTCACTAAGGCTTCAAGGGCTCATTAAAGGACCTGGAAGCATCCACCCTAAGTGACTGGCTCAGACAGTAAAGAATCTTTCTGCAAAGCAGGAGACATGGGTTCAGTCCCTGGGTTGAGAACATCCCCTGGAGAAGGGAACAGCAATCCACGCCAGTATTCTTGCCTGGAGAATTCCACAGACAGAGGAGCCTAAAGGCCTACAGTCCATGGGGTTGCAAACAGTCAGACAACTGAGCAACTAACACTTTCTTGAGTGACTGGCACCAACATAGTGTACTGCATTCACAGGGCACAGGCTATGATCCTTTGGACCCCCAACTGCAGCATTTCCCTGCTCTTTGAACCAAGCTCTTTCCTGACATCTTCTGCAAGCCCCAGTCATGGTGAAGTACTCCTGCACTTCCTTCTGATGTTGCAGTGAGGAGAATGCTTCCAGGACAAGTGGCTGTCAGGAGTGGAGGACTCCAGGAAGATGCTGGCTGGGATGCTTCTCATGCTTGCCAGAGAGAACTTCCCAGGACCTGTCTTCCCTGGGCCACTCACATTACCTGCCTCAGACTCCTGCTCAGTGACACAAGGCTGCCGAACTTCTAAAGAGGGTACATTTCATGTTAATATAGCAACAGAGTCCTTGACCTACAGAAACACCACGGGAAACTGGAGAGAGCTGGTGTAAATTTCCACTGAGAATTTGACAATCTAAGTGGCTCTGCCAAATTGGAAACTGCAACCTCACAGCAACTTTGTAAACTCATTATGGTCCCTCTGATCCCTCCTCTTCCCTTTGCTCCTTTCTCCTCTCCCAATCCTGGCTTCCCAGAGATGGGCTTCACAGGGTCCAATCCCTTGGGCCAAAACAAGTTGCCCCTTCCCTTCCCCTTTGTCTCTGAGTTTCACTTAGGAGGTGGGCCAGTGAACTGGATAACTAATAATACCATATGCTATGTATTCCTTTACTTTCCCTCCCCATAGCATGTCTGCATTCTCCAGGAGGCCTTCAGTGCCTAAGTGTAAGTGCTTGACAGATGGAGAACATGTGGGCTCCGTGGCAGGTATACTGATGTGCTTGTCACTTTGGAGCAAGTAACTCAGAACTCCTCAATCCCCCCAAAGCAGCGACACCTGACGGCTGTCCTCGCACAGTGCCAGAGCTGTCCTGGGGCTCACTAGGAAAGACATCAGCCCCTTAAAAGTCCAACTGTCAACTGTGCTTACTGCAGTAATATTAGAATATTTTTCTTTTGGCCACTACATATTTCTTAATATTATATTTTAATATTATCTCGGTTTTGTACTCGGGTTTTTCTTGGGCTATAATGAGACCTGATTTATCAAACATTTACCAAAATTATATTATTTAGCAAAACATACTTGGTGTTGATAGTGATCACCTCTTCAATCCAAAGAAACAAGTGTATAAAGTTACCTTGACATGTGGACTTACATTTTTAGTTTTTAGAAACATTTTAAAAATTCATATTGTTATAAGCATTGGATGCATTACTCCATCAATAGAAAATAGGTCTGCTCCTTCAGTATATGGATAAACCACAGGAAAAGATACACTTCAGTTCAGTCACTCAGTCGTGTCTGACTCTTTGTGACCCCATGAATCGCAGCACACCAGGCCTCCCTGTCCATCACCAACTCCCGGAGTTCACTCAGACTCACGTCCATTGAGTCAGTGATGTAATCCAGCCATCTCATCCTCTGTCATCCCCTTCTCCTCCTGCCCCCAATCCCTCCCAGCATTAGAGTGTTTTCCAATCAGTCAACTCTTCGCTTGAGGTGGCCAAAGTACTTAGATACCAAGTAAACTGATAAGGAAGTTAAATAGTGATAATTTTTTTTCAAAGATGTGATACAAAACAAGAAGAAAATACTCATGTGAAAGACAATTTAAAAGCAAGCTAGCACTGGTTCATATTTCTTTTAAAAGAAACAAAATGTAAAATTTGGAGAACAGACCTTAGGAGATACCAATATTATTTTAACACTTTTTATAGTCCTGAAGAAGGTGAATCTTGAGAAGGGAATACAGTAATGAGAAAAATATTAAAATTAGTTGGATCTTTTTTATTTTAAAATTGGATAGTCTTCAGAATTTGTGTTTACATACCTATGTATCTATCATCTGTCTAACATGTGATTGTGTATATTCAATGCCTTAAAAAAATTTTTTCCCTAACTGTTTATGATAAAATGAATTTGTCCAAAAATAAATAAATAAAAAATTCATAAAGGGAATACATTCAAAGGCTCAAATTCAAGATTTAAAACAAAAACCAAGGAGTCAGGGAGTTAAGTATGAGGAAAACAACCACTTACATTTTAAATCTTAAAGAATGGTCACATTAGACTCATATACTCCAAATGAAAATAACATGTTTAAAATAAACACATAGGCTCTGTCTTTCAGTGGTTGGGATACATAAACTTAGCCTAAATTTCTTGAATGGATATGCAATAAATCTATTTATAATATTTTCTCTGTCCTACTTAACTTATGACTAATCCTAAATAATTAGAGAGTCAGATGGCTGAGTATTTAAAGCAGCAAACATTCCAAACAAACAAAGGGTCATTTCTACTGAAAGCTGGAGACCTGAGCCCCTGTAGGTATATGGTTATGGGACAACTCAGGAAGAGCTGCAAATGGAAACTGCAAAAGGAATCTCCAGAATGCTGCAGTCTCGATGTAAGGGAAAAGGAGGTGCCTTAAAATGTAGGTGGCATGGTCATCTTGGGGGCAGGGGCCAGGAGGACTCTCCACTTAATAACTTCAGAAGCAACTTTCACTGTTTCCTGTGTGTCTCATGAAATTCTACCATGTGGACCTTTCTCTTAAAATTTTTGAAAAGAAAAACCTTTATCCACTTCTGTCTTTTTAATTATGCCAACATCACTAAAATCTCTCAACACCTCCCTCCAAGATAAATCTTTTATAAAGAACCCTAAGACTATCATTTCACGAACACTTGAAAATATTTTCTCAACACTGTCCAACAGTGCTCAAAAACCAGCCTGATATATATAGAGCCTCCTTTGTGGAATAACAAGATTATTTTTACCATTTTCCGAATCTCACAAATCTGACCTGTCACCAGAGAACTTCTAAAAATATCAGGATGATAATGATATCCTTCGTCACTTCCCTCCTAGCTTGTGCCTTCATTACTAGTGTTGAGTTTTTATGTGTTTTCTGAGAGCCCTCTCTGATCACAGCACTCATCATTTCACTGCTTCAAGATGTGGGACAGAATAGCTATCTTGGGAAGGTGGCTGATTTTTTTTTCCCACCTTTATAGACAAGGTGTTTTTGCAAAACATTCAGTTCAGTTCGCTTTCTCCCTGTCTCTTAAATCACGTGTTTCATTTGGAAGTGTATTGGAAAGGATCCTGGAAAACAGATGCTGACTGAGGAGGAACTTGTTTTTTCACTGCAGCCAATTCAATTCAGCAGCAGCATTTATCAAGCGCCTACTATGTACCAGGAATGTAAAGATGAATAAAATACTCTTTGCCCTCAAGTAGCTCACCGCTTACCAGGATAGACAACCCCAGGAACAAGTAACAACAGCAAGCTGTGACAGGGCAATAAATCACACTGCACACTGCTGTCTGTATAAACATATAGGAACATCTGTAAGGGAGTAGCAAATGGCACTGAGGGAAATCAGAAAGGAAATGTACTGCAAAACCAAAGGATATTTCAGAGAGAGATCCCAGCAGACTCTTGGTGCTTGGAAATGTGTCTCAATCTTGATATACCTGGAGCTGAAAAAAACATCATCTCTTAAGAGTTGTTAGCCCCACCTGCTTTTTGGGTAGAATTTAGAATATATTCTTGGAGGTAGATCCTCTTCCATTTGTTCTTGGTTCATTCTGGTGAGTCTTTAGTCCTGCTTAGAGAGAAGCACCTACTCATTGGTCTTGCAGAAGCCCTGAACAGCAGGAACATTTCAATCGCAGATACTTCACGTGGAGGATGTTCATTATTCTAACAATGACAAAAGCTATAGGCAGAGATGCATCAATGATATTGTTGACTAAGACAGCATCTATTCTGTTGTCAACAGGTTTTCCCTTACTTTGACTACAGGAAGACAAGATATAAAGGAGATACAAGCACGGGGAAGAACAGGTCTTGTTCCAGTGGAGTCTAAGGCCAGAGGAGCAGGAGAAACAGCAGGGGACTGTCTTCCGTACTCACAGGGCCTTGACAATAGAATCTAGGAAGACTAATACTATCTTAGTTTAGATTTTTCTTTCTCTGTAGGAACATTTGTTGAACACGACTACCTCGTTTTGTGTTAATCAGCATTGGAGAATGAAGAGAAGGTTCTATATCCATTCTCTGGGGTAAAGTGAACTTAAGGCTGTTGCAAGATCAAAAAAAATTTTAGCAGAAGGCCAGATGTGATCGTGGAGAAGCTGGGAGAGAGGTGGGACTCGGGCAGCTGCCTGGCCGAGTGGCAAGAGAGAGACCTGGGGTCACAGTTCTCCTTTTGGAAAATCTCAAGCAAGCCTGCTGCTTTCACCCCTGCTCAATGCCCCTGCTTTCAGTGGTTCCAGGAGCTTCCTGTTTAAGCCTTCCTAAGTTCCATTTCAAAATTGGCTTCCTCTTCTGTTCCTTCTTGTTGGCTTCTCCCCTCCGTAGACATGAGGTTCTCAGCTGTCCCTAATCCACTAAGCATGTTACTGCCCTTCTATTTGCTTGTTAATTGCCATTTTCCCCCCTCTCTCATCACCTTTCCCTTTTTCTTGTTCTTATATATAGGTTCATGTATTTTAAAGGCTTTACTATGAGGATTTACACAGGAATGAAGATGAGTGCAAGTGTTCAATCTATGGGTTTCTTTCTCGGTTATACTTTATCTATTCATTAATATTCCACCTAATTGAAAATAATATGATCTTGCATCTTGCTTAGAATTAGTACTCCACTCAACTCCCCAAAAGGACTTATAAAACTGAGACCCTCAGGCATGGAATGAACTATTATAAAGGTCAACCTATCTAAGCTTTTGTCAGATATTTAATCCAGGGAAGTCCTTCACTTGCCTGATAAAAGTTTAATTTATTGAGTGAAACAGCATAAAGCTATGTTATTTGCTTATCATCATGCATCATATTTAGTAACAATAGCTAGCACAGTACATTTTCCACATGGCCGACTTTGTGCTAAGGGACATTTATGCCTCCCAATGATCCAATGAAGGAGGTATTACACTCCATTGTATCCCCACCACCCACCACACACACACGCCACTTTTCAGAGAAGAAAACTGAGAAGTAGCTCAGGTTTCACTCATTTTCCAGTAGCTTATAGCTTGCACATGACAGGCAGAGCCTAGTTTTGAACCAGCTTTCTCAGATTCCAAAGCTTAGCCTCTCAGCTGTGATGGTTCCCAGATTTAGGACTGTGTAACTCGTAAGGAGCTTAACTGTTTTTGCAGGGTGGCTAGTGTGTGCTTTCTACTCTTCCCACTGGCAGTGTCTGTCATCGATGTTGTTGTGCTTCCTTACTGTTGCCTGGATTGGGTCCAAAGGGTTATGACCCTCAGTGGTCCCAGGCTGACTCTGATCTGCTATCTAGATGACTTCCTTTAAATTGAAATGAGCCCAGGGGGGAAAAAAAAAGATAATTTCAAAATCAATTTGGACCAAACAATGAAATAAATCTGTTATTAAAAAGAGGTGTGATAGATATACTTCAAGGTAAACTATCCATGGCACTACATTTGTCACCCATTATATCAAGTCACTATCATTTATATGCTCAGTATAGTTAAATTAGAATATTGACTGAACCAAAGATTTTGACTTGGATGAGTCCTTTTGGGGAAAATAACCACACATTTTTCCTGTCAATAATTTCAGTGGCTGAAGGCACATTACAGGAATGGGTAGACACAGTAGAAACTATGCAGAACCCAAATCAGAAGCCCAAGAACTGAAATGCAGCCCTGTGTCTATTTTTTCTTTTTTTACTGATAATGATAATAAAATAATTTATTGAATGTCTTTTACAAGCCAGATACTATATTAAGCACTTTCTATAAATACCATTTTTGTTTTCGTAGAAATCTTTAGATGAGTCCTATAATTACCACTATTCTGTTAAGAAAAGTGAAGCCCTGCAAAGTTAATAATCTTGGTGAATCAGGCAGGTGTTGAACAGCAGAGTCAGGAATTGAGCTCTAGCATTCCAACTCCAGAGTATGTCTCTCTATTTCACCTAAGCCCTCTGGACCACAATTTCAGGATCTATAAGAGAACCTAACACAAAACAGTATTTTGAGTGTGTGTACGCACAAGTGCTTGACACAGAGGAGGGGTTTCAGTTCAGTCGCTCAGTCGTGTCTTGACTCTTTACGATCCCATGGACTACAGCAAGCCAGGTTTCCCTGTTCATCACCAACTCTCAGAACTTGCTCAAATTCACATCCATTGACTCGGTGATGCCATCCAACCATCTCATCCTCTGTTGTCCCCTTCTCCTCCTGCCTTCAATCCTTCCCAGCATCAGGGTCTTTTCCAATGAGTCAGTTCTTTGCATCAGGTGGCCACAAGTACTGGAGCTTCAGCTTCAACATCAGTCCTTCCAAAGAATATTCAGGACTGATTTCCTTCAGGACTGACNAAGCAGAGAAATTGATCAGGTTAACCTACAGAGATAGAAATAAACCTACACACCTATGGACACCTAATCTTTGACAAAGGAGGCAAGAATGGGGGAAAGACAGATAATGGGGGGAAAAGACCAAAAAGGAACAATAGGAAAAAGACAGTATCTTCACTAAGTGGTGCTGGGAAAACTGGAAAGCTACATGTAAAATAATGAAAGTAGAACACTTCCTAATACTGTTGCAGGAATGGGAACCCTTCCAGGGTCCAAAACTGGGCTCTTGTCTAACACTCGGAAATGAATTGTCCGAGGAGACACATGTGCTGACAAAGCAAGAGATTTAATTGGGAAAGGGCACCTGGGTGGAGAGCAATAGGGTAAGGGAACCCAGGAGAACAGCTCTGCCACATGGCTCAAAGTCTCAGGTTTTATGGTGATGGGGTTAGTTTCTCGGTTGTCTTTAGCCAATCATTCTAATTAAGAGTCCTTCTTGGTGGGGCACAACTTGTCCAGCTAAGATGGGTGCCAAAGAAGGATTCTGGGAGGTGGTCAGACATCTGGTGTCTCCTTTTGACTTTCCCTGAACTTCTGGTTGGTGGTGGCTTATTAGTTCTGTGTTCCTTACCAGGACCTCCTGTCGTAAAACAACTCATGCAAATGGTTACTATGGTGCCTGGCCTGGGTGGTTTCAGTTAGTGTGCTTCCCCTAACAATGCCATGCACAAAATTAAGCTCAAAATGAATTAAAGACCTAAGTGTAAAACCAGACACTACAAAACTCTTAGAGGAAAACATAGGCAGAACACTCTTTGACATAAACTGCAGCAAGATCCTTTTTTTTTTCCTTTGACCCACTTCCCAGAGTAATGAAAATAAAAACAAGAATAAACAAATGGGACCTAATTAAACTTAAAAGCTTTTCCACACCAAAGGAAACCATAAACAAGATGAAAAGACAACCCTCAGAATGGCGAAAATATTTGCAAATGAAGCAACTGACAAAAGATTAATCTTCACAATATATAAGCAGCTAATGCAGCTCAATATCAAAAAACNACCTAATTAAACTTAAAAGCTTTTCCACACCAAAGGAAACCATAAACAAGATGAAAAGACAACCCTCAGAATGGCGAAAATATTTGCAAATGAAGCAACTGACAAAAGATTAATCTTCACAATATATAAGCAGCTAATGCAGCTCAATATCAAAAAACACAAACAACCCAATCAAAAAATGGGCAGAAGACCTGCACAGATATTTCTCCAAAGAAGACATACAGATGATCAACAAACACATGAAAAGATGTTCATTATCTTTCATTATTAGATAAATGCAATCAAAACTATAGTGAGGTATCACCTCTCACCAGTCAGAATGGCCATCATCAAGAAAACTACAAGTAGTAAATGCTGGAGAGGGTGTGGAGAAAAGGGAACCCTCTTACACTGTTGGTAAGAATGTAACTTGATACAACCACTATGGAGAGAGTATGGAGGTTCCTTAGAAAAACTAAAAATAAAATTACCATATGACCCAGCAATCCCACTACTGGGCATAGACCCTATTGTTGATGTTCAGTCACCCAATCATGTCTGACTCTTTGAGACCCCATGGATTGCAACACACCAGGCCTCCCTGTCCCTCACCATCTCCCAAAGTTTGCCCAAATTCATGTCCATAGCATCGGTGATGCCATCTAGCCATCTCATCCTCTGATGCTCTCTTCTTCTGCCCTCAATCTTTCAGGGACTTTTCCAATGAGCCAGCTGTTTACATCAGATGACCAGGATAGTGCAGTTTCATCTTCAGCATTAGTCCTTCTGTTGCAGGAAGGACCCCTTCCAGGGCCCGAAACTGGGCTGTCTAACACTAGGAAATGAATGGTCCAAGGAGACACATGTGCTGACAAAGCAAGAGACTTTATTGGGAAACAGTACCCTGGTGGAGAACAGCAGGGTAAGGGAACCCAGGAGAACAGCTCTGCCACATGGCTTACAGTCCCAGGTTTTATGGTAATGGGGTTAGTTTCCAGGTTGTCTTTAGCCAATCATTCTAACTCAAGAGTCCTTCCTGGTGGTGTGCGCCTTGTTCAGCCAAGGTATATGCCAGAGAGAAGGATTCTGGGAGGTGGTCAGACATGTGGTGTCTCCTTTTGACCTTTCCTGAACTCTTCCGGTTGGTGGAGGCTTATTAGTTCTGTGTTCCTTACCAGGACCTCCTGTCGTAAAACAACTCATGCAAATAGTTACCATGGTGCCTGGCCAGAGTGGGCAGTTTCAATCAGTGTGCTTCCCCTAACACTTCCAATGAGTATTCAGGGTTGATTTCCCTTAAGATTGACTGGTTTGATCTCCTTGCTGTCCAAGGGACTCTCAGGAGTCTTCTCCAGCACCAAAGTTTAAAGGCATCAGTTCTTTGGTGCTCTGCGTTCTTTACAGTCCAGCTCTCACAACCGTACATGACCCATGGGAAGACCATAGCCTTGACTATACAGACCTTTGTCAGCAGAATATACCTCTGCTTTTCAACACTGTGTTGAATTGTGAGAGTAACATTGACATATATGCACTATCATATGTAAAATAGATAGCTAATGGGAAGCTACTGAATAGCACAGGGAGCTCAGCTCAGTGCTCTGTGATGGCCTAGAAGGTTGGGATGGAGAGCTGGTTTTATGTATACATGTAGCTGATTCACTTTGTTATACAACAGAAACTAACACATTGTAAAGCAATTAACAACAGACTGGTTCCAAATAGGAAAAGGAGTACATCAAGGCTGTATATTGTCACCCTGCTTATTTAACCTATATGCAGAGTACATCATGAGAAACGCTGGGCTGGAAGAAACACAAGCTGGAATCAAGAGTGCCGGGAGAAATATCAATAATCTCACATATGCAGATGACACCACCCTTATGGCAGAAAGTACAGAGGAGCTAAAAAGCCTCTTGATGAAAGTGAAAGAGGAGAGTGAACAAGTTGGCTTAAAGCTCAACATTCAGAAAACGAAGATCATGGCATCCGGTCCCATCACTTCATGGGAAATAGATGGGGAAACAGTGGAAACNGCTGTGGCCTTTAAGCTGTTGAAAAGACCTATTTCTCATCCTCTAAGTAACTCTGACACTATGCATCGCAGCCTGACAAATAAATTTCTTTCCTTCTCTTTAAATTTCAACCAATGGATATGCTACACTGAGAGTTAAACTGTTCTGATGTGAAGACATCTCTTTTCTCTCATCAGAGACTAAAAAGCTGTCAGTGCCAGTTTCCTTATTAGTAACCAGTATGTCTGCTCAGACCGTGCCTCACAGTTTATACCAAGTGCAAATGCTCTGAGAGCAGAAGAGCAAACACAGCTGAGGAATGGAGTAGAGCAGAGGCCCCAGCAGCTGAAATCGAATGTGCTGCTTACCTCACCAAGACAGGGGAAGAGGAAACATTCCTGATTGGTGATATACACAGTGCCCTTGGGGGACATTTTCTAAGGCTGCATCTTGAAAACTGCCCAGCTCAAGCCTTGGTCCATAACTGTTTTCCCCCTTTGTTAGGCAACTCTCTTTTTGAATCAGAACAAGTGATAGAATCTTCTCCAAGGGTGCTGGCTCCAGTTTCACAAAATAACCAAAGAACCCTGTTCTTCCCTGCCACTACATGGGAAACACACCAGGTACCAAGAGCATTCCAATGTATCAATATGACTGGTGTGTTGCAGAGCAAGAGAGTCTGGTCTGCATCCCCCGAAGACTCGGAAGCCTGTAAGTAAACAGGCCTCAGAGAAACCTGCTGAGGGTCGTTTGTCATGAAAAGACCAAGAGCCCTGGACAGGCGGCCGTCAGTCCCGATAGAGGACGTATAGCAAGAAAGACACACAAAAGAGAGTCTTCACAGAATTCCATGTGAACATCCTGGAGACACAGGACACGGTAATGGAAATGAAGGAAAGAAGGGGGAATGAAACCTGGGATCTGGTCAGAGAGAGCCCTGGATCTGAAGGGCAAGGAAGTGAATGGGGCTTTCAGCAAAGCCTGTATTTCATCTGGGCGTTTTTGTCATCCTCCTTAACTCCCTTCCCTCTCCAGCAATGGGTCCCTTGTTCTGCATCTTGGATCTCTTCAAAGGGCCAAGAAAGTGATTTTCTACCTCCAAAGGACCCTATATTCCTTGATTGTCCCTTTACATGAGAACCAAAGTCAAACAACATTTTTGAATATTTAAGTGACAGTACCTGTTTTATTGTTAATAAAAATATACTGATGAGTTAAAATATGTCACCAGACTTATGTACCCCAATATTCACTGCAGTGCTATTTGCAGTAGCCAGGACACGGAAGCAACCTAGATGTCCATCAACAAACGAATGGATAAGGAAGTTGTGGTACATATATACAATGAAATACTAGTCAGCTATAAAAAGGAATGAATTTGAGTCAGTTGAACTGAAGTAGATGAACCTAGAGCCTGTTTTACAGAGTGAAGTAAGTCAGAAAGAGGAAAAACAAGTGTCATTTATTATCACACATATATGGAATCTAGAAAAATGAACCTGTTTGCAGGGCAGGAATACAGACACAGAGAACACGTGTATGGACAGCAGGGGAAGACAGAGGGTAGAAAAAGGAAACCATATCAAAAATGAAAAGGCAACCTATGGAATGGGAGAAAATGTCTGAAAATGACACAACCAATAAGGGGTTAATATCTAAAATATTAAACAGCTCACACAATTCAAAATTAAAAAAACAATTTTACCAAAAAAAATGGGCAGAAAACCTGAATAGACATTTTCTCAAAGAAGACATATATATGGCTAACTGGCACATGAAAAGATGCTCAACACCACTAATTATTAGAAAAATGTAAAACAAAACAGTGCGTTATTACCTTACACTTGTCAGAAGAGCTATCATCAAAAAATCTACAAATAACAAATATTCATGGGGATGTGGGGAAAAGGGAACACTTGTACACTATTGATGGAAATGTAAATTGGTGCTCCCCCACTATGGAAAACAGTAGGAGAGGAGCCTTAAAAAAACTAATACTACAACTATACTAATACTACAATATTACAACATATAATCTAGCACTTTCCCTCCTGGGTATACATCCAGAAAAAACCAAAACACTAATTTGAAAAGATACATCCAATCCCAATGCTCCCAGCAGCAGTATTTACCATAGCCAAGGTATGGAAGCAATCCAAGTGTCCATCACAGACAAACAGATAAAGAAGATGTGGTGTATATACAGATACACACACAAATAGAATATTACTCAGCCATAAAAGGAATAAAATATTGCCATTTGCAGAAATGTGGGTGGGCCTACAAAATACTATGCTGAGTGAAGTCAGTCAGACACAGAAAGACAAACACTATATGACATCACTTATATGCAGAGCTAAAAAACAAATGAATGCATATAGGAAAAAAAAGAGAAACAGACTGATGGATACAGAAAACAAACTAGTGGCTACCAGTGGGAAGGGACAAGATAGGGGTATGGGACTAGGAGATACAAACTACTATGCATAAAATAGATAAGTGGTGAGGATGTATTATACAGCACAGGGAAATACAGCCTTATTTTGTAATAACTTTTAATGGAATATAATCTGAAAAATTATATTTCTGAATTATATTCAGTAAAAATACTGAACCACTATGATGTACTCCTGAAACTAAAATATTTTAATCAACTATACCTCAATGAAAAATACTGTATTGTATACTTAAAAATTTATCAAGGGTAGATCTTATGTTTCTTTTTACAATAAAATAGAAATTTTAAATTTAAAAAATATAATATTCTTCTGTCATAGCCTGGTGATTATTTGTGTTAAGTACTTCGTTTTAAATTTTTTTCACTGCAGCAAAATATACATCCAGAACAGTGCATACATGAGAAGCACAGAGCCTCACAACTGAACCCCATGCAACCAGCCCCCAGGTGAAGAAGTAAAAATCATCACCAGAAGCTCTCCCCCTCATCCTTCCTGTCAATTCCTGGCAGAGGTTAGTTTTGCTGGGTGTGTACTTTATACAACTGAAATCACACAGTATGTTCTTTTTTTATATGTGTCAGTTCCCTCACCTCTGTTTGGGAGCTGCATCTACACAGCTGGGCACAGCGGCAGCTATTCTCATCACTATCCAGTAGAGCACCCACTGTGAATATACCACCCTGCATCCATTCTGCTGCTACTGGGCATTTTGGTGGTTTTCAGTTGGAGGAGAAGAAGACGACAGAGAAAATGATGGTTGGATAGCATCACCAACTCAATGCACATGAGTGTGAGCCAACTCCAGGAGATGGTGAAGGACAGGAAAGGTTGGTGTGTTGCAGTCCATGGGGTCACAAAGAGTTGGACATGACTGAGTGACTCAACAACGAACAACAAGTTGGAGGCTATTTCAAATAGTACTTCTCGAAACATCTTGTTCCTGTTTTATGGTAAACATACATAGCAAGTCATATTTTTTAGTAATGTCTGGCAGCACAGTAGGTGGTCATATATTTATACATTTTTCCAGGCTCCATTCTAGAAATCTCAGTAAGAAAGTATTTGCTGTGTGTATTTAGAAATCCATTAGGGAAAAAAAATAGGATGGTTTGACATTCACATCATCTCTCCATAATATTTTGGCAGTTTGTTCTCAAAAATGCAGCAGCAACAACTCAACTTACACCACAATCTTGGTTTCTGTGGGATCCTGGCATTCTCCCCTGACAGCCTCTTCCTCCTCCTGACAACAGCTTGTAATCACCTCAGTCATGTTGTCTATTTTCAGCTCATATAAAAATTTTTTTTCAAAGATCCTTTTTCCCAGTCTGGTTTTTTTCTTTAAAATTCTTCAGTGATTTTTAAATTAAGACATATATAGATCCACTAGTTCAGCCTAGTGGCCCATCTTCAAAACAACAATGACAATGTTTTATGGGGATGTTTCTTTCTCCTCAAAGGAGACCCTGTGCTCTGTATTTTAAAATGGAAATCAAAATGAGCAAATTCAGAATCCCAGGCTATGTGTGTGGTGGAGGGGGTGGGGCAAAACACCCCTTGTCCGAAATTCTTTGCCATTGTCCCAGCAAGAGGTAGAATCTGGGTGGATTGTGACTGGTTTGACAATTGAGCATAACAGAAGTGATGCTATGTGACCTCAGGGCTGGGTCATAAGTGGCCATGTGGTCCCCACCTGGTTCTCTTGTAATGTCCACTTTCAGAATCTAGCCACCATGCCATGAGATGCCTGAGACAAGTGGAAAGGCCACATAGTAGGTGCTTTAGTCAATGGTGCCAGTGAGCCCAGGCTTTGAGTCATTCCAGTTGCTCTGGGGTTCAATTATGTCTCCCCAAAAGATATGTTGAAATCTAACCCCAAATACAACTCGAATGTGGCCTTATTTGGGAGAAAAAAAAAAAAAGAGTCATTGCAGGTGTAATGAGTTAGGATGAGGTCATATTAGAGTGGCTCAGATGGTAAAGAATCTGCCTGTGATGCAGGAGACCCAGGTTCAATCCCTGGGTCAGGAAGATCCCCTGGAGAAGAGAATGGCAACCCACTGCAGTATTCTTGCCTGAGAAATCCCATGGACGGAGGAGCCTGGTGGGCTACAGGGGTCGCAAAGAGTTGGACATGACTGAGTGACTCTTTCCCTTTCATATCAGAGTAGGAGGGCCCTTAGCATGTCCTCATCAGAGATAAGAACACCATGCAGACAAACACAAGGAAGATGGCCATGTGAAGACAGAGGCTGAGACGGCTGTTATGCTGCCACAGGCCAGCGAACACCTGGCAGCTTCCAGAAGCTGGAAAACACAAAGAAGTCTCCACCCCTGAAGGCGTTGGAGGGAACATGGCCCTGTCAACACCTTGATTTCAGATTCCTAGACTCCAGAGACGTGAGAGATTACATTTCTGTTGCTTTGAGCCACCCCATTTGTAGCACCTTGTTACAGCAGCCCTCAGAAACACACACACACAGCTAGGGTGCCAAACACGTGAGTGACAAAGCCTTTGGTGATGCTGCCCACCAGCCGATCAAATCTTCGGCTGGGGCCCCAGGCTCATAGAACAGACAAGCCATCCCACTGCACTCTGAATTCCTCCCCCATATGCTTTGAAGTTTGGAGTATTTTGTCACATGCTAATAGTCAGTGGAGCAGGGGCCATTGGGGTTTCAGAGATGGCAGCCCGAGGCCTCAGGATACTCTGCACAAAGGACAGACCAGTCATTTCTGCTCTACAAGTGTGCTGAGCAGCAGAGTACCCGTCCCCTGCTTCGCAGGGGCACTCAGTCAGAAACAACAGGTACTGTAAGCTGGGCAATGCTGTAAAATTCCACAGATTATCTCATTTAATCCTCCAACAGTCCAGTGAAGGTCCTGTCATTAGTGCCATTTTAACAACTGAGGGCACAGGCAACCTGCCCTAAGTCCATACTGTAGATAGTATGGACACTTAGGGAGATGGCACCAAGAATCCAGGTTACTACAGTGATTGGAGAAATGGGCGTGACCTAGCTGGCTTCCAGGGCACAGTGACTTGAATGTTTATTTGCTTAATGGGTATTTTTTTTTTTTTAGATCAGCCCAAAGTTGAATTACTTCAAAATAAGTTGTTACAATATTGTATTGGTTTTGCCATAACTAGATTGAAAAAAAAAAGAAATTGTTGTAAATAAGAAAATATATTTATATTTTAAAAAAAGAAAAGAAAGCAAATAAGGAAAAGGAAACAGTGGGTTTTCCTGGCTGATAGAACCCTGAGGTCAAAGGAAGTTAAAGTTTTTCACTAGAAGACAGAAGTCTGGGGGAAAGCAAGCTTGGGAATGTGAGATTCAGCTGTGACCTGGTTCTACAGATCTGAGCTGTGCATCATATACTCTCAGTAGCCTTGGGCATGTGATTAGATCAGACCCAGTGCAGCTGGGACAGAAATGCTCATAAGCCCATCTAGATGAGTCTCCTTTGGGACTGCATTCTCCCCTACCCTCTGCAATCAAATGAGCCCTTTGAGGTTCCAGAGGAAAGGGGAAAGGAGGGACAGACAGAAATAATACATTCAGGGGGGAAGGCCTTCTACTCTCCTGATGCTCAGGGCAGCCTGGCCCCCACACTCCCTCACAGTGGTCACCTGGGTAGATGGGCAGAGAGACAATGTCCAGAGCCAGGAGGATGCCTGTCACGGGTGGCCCTGACTATCATCCAGCCACTCGAAGGATGAGGATGCTGCCCTGGTTTGGGAACCTGGCAGAAATACGTACAATGAAGCCCCTGGAACCTGAGCTCAATTTACTGGATTTTGTCCCCTCAGTCCAGTCATGACTGTTTTAACCTTTCCATTGAGTGGAATGTTCCTTCAGCAACTTAAAATAGTTTCAAAAAATGTTTCACCGAGAAAAGAAAAGGCCAAGGTTACACAGTGTTAGCTCACCTATTTTGTGAACTAAGATAAGAACTTTGATTTTTACTTCTGATGTATTTTATTACTGCTTTAAAGGGAGAGAGTGAAAGGCATTTGGGGATGTTTGGTCAGGGGAGAAGGGGTCTGGCACAAGTCCAGGATTTCCACAGACCCTCCATCACATCCTCCCACTAGCTGTCTGTGAGGAATGGGGAGACTGAGCCCCGAGAAGTCAAAGCATTCTTTGCTTCTGCTCACGAGACGCAACTCAACTCATTCCCTAGAGGTTGCAGAGTGAGGGAGTCATATTTCTGAAAGAACACTTAGTGTCTGCTTTTGAGGACCTTTCATTACCTCAATTACTGAAAGTGAAAAGTGAAGTCGCTCAGTCGTGTCCTACTCTTAGCGACCCCATGGACTGCAGCCTACCAGGCTCCTCCATCCATGGGATTTTCCAGGCAAGAGTAGTGGAGTGGGGCGCCATTGCCTTCTCCATTTATTGTATCCAGCCAACATAAACGCAGTACCACAGATCACACTTGGAAATGGCTTTAGAATTTTCCTAGTTGCCACCAGATGTTCTCTAAAGTGCTTACCGATTTTTGCCCTTTCTGTGAGTTAATTGAACGAGATGGAGGACAGTCAATAGAAGTCTCCTATCACAGACAACAGCAAGCAAGGACATGACAGATGAGGGATATGGTGTCAGAGGTAGGGGGGTTAGCATCTTCTGAGCCAGACCTTGTGAGTTTGAATCTGGGATCCAGGCAATTTAGAACAATTACTCAATCTCCCTGGACCCATTTCCCTCATTTGTAAAATGGAAATAATAGCAGCATCTTCCTCCTAGGGGAGTTGTTACCAAAAAATTGGTTAATACAGGAAAGGCACTTTAATAACCAAGCCATAATGGGTTTGCTATTACTGTGTTCATGCAGAAAAGGAAACAGAAGAACAGGATAATGTGAAACCACTGAGACCCTGAATGACAGAAAGCCAAAGCCAGCTCCTGGTTCCTCCTCCAGAAATCATCTTGGCCGTCAGCACCTTCTCTCGATGTGGAAGCACACTCAGCAACAAGGAAGTGCCCTTAAAACTTGTTCTCAAGTCACCATAAACCATGGGAAGTCACAGAAAATCAAGGGGAGAACTGCTTTCATTCCTGCTGCTGCTGCTAAGTCACTTCATCGTGTCCAACTCTGTGCGACCCCATAGACGGCAGCCCATGAGGCTCCCCCGTCCCTGGGATTCTCCAGGCAAGAACACTGGAGTGGGTTGCCATTTCCTTCTCCAATGCGTGAAAGTGAAGTCACTCAGTCGTGTCCGACTCTTAGCGACCCCATGGACTGCGGCCCACCAGGCTCCTCCGTCCATGGGATTTTCCAGGCAAGAGTACTAGAGTGGGGTGCCATTGCCTTCTCCTTATTCCTGTGTAGGTATTGTATATTGTGTTGGCAAGACTCACTATGAGGTACACTTTGTAGGGCCAATTAATCAAGGATTATTTCAAAACCACTTGGGAATTAAAAAAAAAGTCAAGAGACTGGCAAGATTGAATGGATTTGCCCCCCTGTCAAACTGCTTGATATAGAAAAGTAGGGTGAGTGGAAAATGAATACGAAGAAGTGAACCATAAGGGTTACATCTCTCTAATCCTGTACCAGACGGGTCCTTAATCCACAGTAAGTATTCTTCCATGATGATGTCTTAGACCTCTGCCTTAAGGATTATACATCCCTCAAAATCTATAACTCTCCTTCTAGCACAATGCCTGACACACAGCACTTTTTTTCTTTAAAAAAGAATGACTGGATGGATACATGCATGATATACTAGATAGATAGAAGGATGTCAAATATCTTCAGATACCTAATCCATTTGAAAAATAACTATTTAGTTTTGCTCACGTCCTCAAGATCTTAATTATGGAAACTTCTAGATTTCACCCAAATCACTTTTCTCTACAGACACAGACTTCTTGTGCATATCATTATACCACAAATTGTCTTTTCAATTTCCACTAAAATTTTATCTCTCACTTGATGAGCAATTTTTGTACTAGCTGAGACACCAGCTGAAACTGTTTCACAAAGTACTTTTTTCTTCTTTTTGTGGAAAATATATGGTGAATTGCTTATATTCATAGAACCGGGTCACTGCTGAATTTCACATTTCACTGCTTGATTTACCCGAAACTTCTGTTTGCTAGTTAAGAAATAGAACTGTCTTCAACCTCAACTTTCTCTTTCCTACTATCAGCAACACTGGGTTACCCTTATTTTAAAATCTTTAAAAACACACACACATACACACACACACACAAATCTAATACTTTTATTTCACGAACACACCATGATATATGGCAATCCAGGTAGGTGGTTAGGTGATCTCAGCACCTGAGGGTCTTAACCACACATACCACCCTGGAAATGTGACACATCATAGAACTTGCTCCCAACTTGAGGCCCCTGATGTAATAGCTCAGCTTGAGACCACCTCCACTCACACTTGTGTGATTTTTCTCAGCATAAACAAGACACCACATTAATAACAAATCTCACACATACAAGCATCTGAAGAGTGCGACACCAATATCATCAATATTTCAAAGCATTTTCTATAAAGTAAGACGGTGAACAGTTCTGGGGGTTTTTGTATTCCAACATTTATTCAGTGGTTGCGAGAGGCCCTATGTTTCTTCAGGAAGTATAATATAATGTCAATTGGAAACAATATTAATTACTTTAAGACTGTGAAATGAAAGCAGATTTTTGGTAAAGAGTGATGTCAAATAGTGTCTGCTATGATGTAGTATGTGCAACTCGCACATGTACATCCCTGTTCTGTGGGCTTCTCTTTCAGCTCCTATTCCAAGAAGATTCAAAAACCAATCTCTTGGATTTCTGGACTTGATTTTGAGTCGTGAACAGATAAAGCACTACTTGCTTTTCTGGACTTACTTTGCTTGAGTTACATCCTGGGAAATATTCCAAGTGTTACTGTCAACTAGTTTTGTCAGTTCAGTTGCTCAGTCGTGTCCATCTCTTTGCGACCCCATGAATCGCAGCACACCAGGCCTCCCTGTCCATCACCAACTCCCGGAGTCCACCCAAACCCATGTCCATCAAGTCGATGATGCCATCCAACCATCTCATCCTTTGTCATCCCCTTCTCCTCCTGCCCCCAATCCCTCCCAGCATCAGAGTCTTTTCCAATGAGTCAGCTCTTCACATCAGGTGGCCAAAGCATTGGAGTTTCAGCTTCAACATCAGTCCTTCCAATGAACACCCAGGACTGATCTCCTTTAGGACTAACTGGTTGGATCTCCTTGCAGTCCAAGGGACTCTCAAGAGTCTTCTCCAACACTACAGTTTAAAAGCATCAATTCTTCAGCATTCAGTTTTCTTTGTGGTCTAACTCTCACATCCATACATGACTACTGGAAAAACTACAGCTTTGACTAGACAGACCTTTGTTGGCAAAGTACTGTCTCTGCTTTTTAATATGCTATCTAGGTTGCTCATAACTTTTCTTCCAAGGAGCAAGCATCTTTT
>SJYV01048237.1:1966638-1993628 GCA_006410875.1 Neotragus pygmaeus | reverse complement strand
ATGATGTACTCTGCATAGAAGTTAAATAAGCAGGGTGACAATATACAGCCTTGACGTATTCCTTTTCCTATTTGGAACCAATCTGTTGTTCCATATCCATTTCTAACTGTTGCTTCCTGACCTGCATACAGGTTTCTCAAGAAGCAGGTCAGGTGGTCTGGTAGAAGAGGCGGGTCAGGTGGTCTGGTATTCCCATCTCTTTAAGAATTTTCCACAGTTTATTGTGATCCACACAGTCAAAGGCTTTGGCATAGTCAATAAACCAGACATAGATGTTTTTCTGTAACTCTCTTGCTTTTTCAATGATCTATCGGATGTTAGCAGTTTGATCTCTGGTTCCTCTGCCTTTTCTAAAACCAGTTTGAACATCTGGAAGGTCACAGTTCATGTATTGCTGAAACCTGGCTTGGAGAATTTTAAGCATTACTTTACTAGCATGTGAGATGAGTGCAATTGTGCAGTAGTTTGAGCATCCTTTGGCATTGCCTTTCTTTGGGATTGGAATTAAAATGACCTTTTCCAGTCCTGTGGCCACTGATGAGTTTTTCACATTTGCTGGCATATTGAGTGCAGCACTTTCACAGCATCATCTTTCAGGATTTGAAATAGCTCAATGGGAATTCCATCACCTCCACTAGCTTTGTTCATAGTGATGCTTCCTAAGGCCCTGAGCACCATGTCTCATGGATTGAACCTGGACTGACAATCTATTTCACATATGGTAACATACATGTTTCAATGCTATTCTCTCAAATCATCCCACTCTCACCTTCTCCCACTAGTTTTGAATCTATCCAAATGCTGTTTACTATGGCTAGAAGATGAAAGCAACCTAGATGTCCATCAGCAGATGAATGGATAAGAAAGCTGTGGTACATATACACTATGAATTTATTCAGCTATTAAAAAGAATGCATTTGGATCAGTTCTAATAGGGTGGATGAAACTGGAGCCTGTTACACAGAGTAAAGTAAGTCAGAAAGAAAAACACCAATACAGTATACTAACGCATATATATGGAATTTATAAAGATGGTAATGATGACCCTATATGTGAGACAAAAAAGACAAAGGCAAAAGAGACACACAGATGTAAGAAGAGACTTTGGGACTCTGTGGGAGAAGGTGAGGGTGGGATGATTTGAGAGAATAGCATTGAAATATGTATATTACCATATGTGGAATAGATTGTCAGTCCGGGTTCAATCCATGAGACAGGGTGCTCAGGGCCAGTGTACTTGGATGACCCTGAGGGATGGGATGGGGAGGGAGGTACGAGGTGGGGATTCAGGATGAGGAACACATGTACACCCATGGCTGATTCATGTCAATGTATGGCAAAACCCACTACAATACTGTAAAGTAATTAGCCTCCAATTAAAATAAGTTATTTTTTTTAAGATATATTGATTATCTCTAAAGATACTTCCTTTGCTGCCTGGAAATAGATTGAGTTTAAATTTCAAGTGTGCTATTAAAACTACAAATCCTCCCATTAGGAAATCTCCTTCAAGACTGTCCTTCCACAATGGAAGAATGTTCTTTTCTCTTCCCCATTGGCCTTTGCTCTATTTTCATCTCTGTCTCAGCCCAGCCCATGCCTCATTAACACCATTTCATTGTGGACTGATGAATGAAACAAATGACATGTGAAAGAACCTCTTTTCTGACAATTTCACCTTCATAAAAGGCAAAAATCTCTTTATTGATAACAATGCCTGAGTCGGAGCAGGGCTCTAGCTTTTCGAAGCCCTGGTTTCACGGGCATTCTCTCCATGGAGCTCTCGGGTTTGCAATTATCACCGTGAAGTGCTTGTAATTATCTGCTCAGGCTACAGGACTTCTGAGACAATCCTGAGTCTCTCTTCAGGGCATTAGAGGTAACTAGGCATCTAATTATCATATTATGCAGCTTTGAAATGAATTGAAATCTTGGATTTTATTCAATTAAGAAAATATATCTGGAGCCCACTTGGAAACTGAGCACCCACTCACGCAGCTAATGGCTCTGACCCAATGGTAGCTAAATGGCAGTGTTACTTCTCCATATACACCCACCTGTTAATGCTGGTCACTTGGCTCAAATCAGTTGTGCAGCAATATGAATCAATTATTAAGAGGATAGTGTAGTAAGTCCTTTCTTTTTATGAAACAGATACCCTAACATAATAGTTGAGGGTTTACAGCATCCTCTGAGATTACAGCAATTTTCCCAAGTGGTGTGAATATCAGTATGCCCTGAGGACATGTTAAAATTCGTTCTTCAGATCCATCAAATCAGATTTTCCAAGAGATGCACATACCCAGGAAAGTACAAGAAGCACCAGCTTCATCACAGTCTATCTTAAAAGATGATCACAAAAACACAATTCAATTTTATGCCAAATATTTATGAAGAAAATTTTGTGTCCTTCCTGCTAGATTCTCTGACAGACACCAAGAGGAAAAAAGATAATACACAACAAAATTGTTCTTCCTATGTATCAGGTGCTCTGCACATTCACCTCTAACTATTCATAATATGTGAGGTAAATTGTAGGTTTCCATTTTACAGATAAGGGAAATGGGACTTAGAAGAACGAAGTCGTTTGCTCACATAGCTAGTGAATAATGGACCCCAGTCATCCTGGTCCCTCATCTCATGCTCTATCCGCCACCTCCACTGCCTTACATTTCTCCTCAAGTGAGGTAAGTTACGTGCCCAGAGCAGAACATAAGGCAAAATGCCAGAGCCTAGTGAGAGCAGACATGCAAGTTCTAGTGGCACTGAAGCAAAAGAGCATGCTAGTGTGACCTGGACCAAGCCAGGAAGACTTCAAGCAAGAAGCGAGGTGGGAAGAAGAAGACAGCACATTATACCTGGCAGCCAAGGAGGGGTCAGGGGGACAGCTCCCGTTTCTTGTGGAGATGAGACCTATAGCATCTCCCATCACTGGGCATGTGCTGGCTCGTACTAGGGAGATTCAGGGATTGGAGGATTCAGGAAGTCTTCAGAGACATCCACCCAGACGTCTTCCTGCCATGTTTCTGGGTCCAGGTTTTCTCAACTAGGGCCCTGACCTTGGTCTGACAGACCTGGCTCAGCAGAGCATTCAAAATCTCTGAACTCTGCAATTCTCTCTAAAGATGCTGCTCAGCCAGGTCTCTCCGTAAGCTTTCAAAGACAGCCTCTGGCTCTCAGGTTAGCCTTTAACTGCTTGTCAGAGGCCCTGGTTTCTCACAGAAAGGTTCCCACGGCCTTCTCAGCACGGCACTGGAACAACTAAAGAGTAACCAGTTGACTCCACTGCCTCTATAGACAACTCTGTTTTGCCCCCTAATTTTCAAATGCTGAATCATTGCTCCCACAAGGGGATGTCCCTCACTGGGGGTTTTCCCAAGTCATCTGAACTGCTGAAGGTTAGCACTTGGGCCCCACCCTTTGCCAGGGATCACCCATGCCCTAAACATCACTCATTGTTTGTGAGTTTCAGGATATTTCTCAGCCCTCTCTGACATCAAGCCTATTTCACAACCTCATCTGGCACCCCACTTTCTCAGACTGCTCTGGTTTATCACCTGGGCTAGTTTGGGACCTCTAAGGCTGGATATGCAGGAGATCTGTTGAGAGAAATGCCTGTGAAGGTAAAGGGGAGAAGCAGAAGGCAGGAAGGGCCTTAGACCACAGAGCAGGTCTGTACTTGAGAATGAGAGGGGAAGGGAGGGGACTGGGCAGGTAAAATCTGAGACTAGCTAAGGTCAGCTGGGCTGACTGGGGACTCCTGGTTGGAGAGGACCTGCCATCTCTCAAGGACAGAGCTGCATTACTATCCTCACTGTGATCGGCCAGTGGCTGGGAGTGGCCCACATTTCTTGGCCTGGTGCGAATATGGTGGGGGTTCGAGCGAGCAAGCAGCTGGGGCTGCCAGGCGACACGGCTCTCTCCAGCACGACTGAACAGTGCACTTTCACAAGTGCACAGTAACACACTAAGGAACAAACTTCGTCTGACCAAGATGTTCATGACTGATCATGGCTTAAGGCATTAGTCACTCTTAAATAACATTCACCTTTTGATAGCTCTGCACAAAGGAATGACAATAACAGAATAATTTTAAGATATGCAGCAGGACCAATATGGGTTTCCCTGGTGGCTCAGTGGTAAAGAATCCACTTGCAATGCAGGATTGATCCCTGGGTGTGGAAGATCCCCTGGAGAAGGAAATGGCAACCCACTCCAGTACTCTTGCCTGGGAAATCGCTTGGACAGAGGATACTGGTGGGCTACACTCTATGGGGCCACAAAGAGTCAGACATAACTTAGCTACTATATACAACACACAGCATAATAGCAGGACCAATGGAAAAATAATTTGGTGTAACTGAATCTCCCTTTGCTCTCCTCAAATCATACTACATAGGAAACTCTTCTATATGGTATGTATGCCCTTGATAGCCTTATAAAATGAAATAGTACCATTTTAGAACTCAAAAGAAAATAATTCAGTTTGGGAGTAGGAAATGAAATGCTTATAATAAAGTCCACTTCTGCCTCCCTATCTTGGGTTGAGAGGTGAATAGTATTTAATTTAATAGTATTTAATTAATATTACAACTGAATAAAGCAATTTTTTCCACCTGCATTTTTAATAACCAGTAAAAGAGTAGTGATGCCAACCTGCATGGACTCTTAAAATTGGAAGGGTCCTATAAATCATGTTCATTGTACATCAGTCTCCTGTCTGCAGCAAACCTCTGTGCAATGTTCTCATCCCAAATTCCCAAGAGGCTCATTGTCCTTGGTTTGCATACCTCCAGCAACAGAGAACTCACTACTTCCTGAGGTAGTTCATTTTTAAAAGTGATTGAGTCAGCACTCTTTGCCATACGTGGCTATGGTTTTTCACATATTATCTCATTATGTCATTATCTCATAATGAGTCATTATCACTGATTCATTACCACCAGGGAGGAAGATTTTGTTCCCATATTTCTAGGGAGCCTGAGGCAGAGTGGTAAGTGATTTACTTAGAATTCAACTTCGAGCCGGGTTCCCTTTTACTCAGTCACAAGTGCCTTAGAATATGAATAATATGTCTCTAGTTTCAACTTTTACTGATTGTGGTTCACACAGAACAAGCCAGATATTATCACACACATGATGGCCACTGAAATATTACTTGAGTCAGGCCTTACATTATTTTAATATCCAGGTTACAAACCCTGATTCTTCAACTATTCCTCAACTGCATCGTCCACAGATGCAGCTTCACCAGACATGCTCGCTCAGATGCACTCAGGATTCTCATACCCCTCTCGATGTGATGTCCACTAAACTGAGCAGTCCTCTAGACGTGTTACCATGCGGGCAATGTGGCAGGAAACCATCATCTCCCTTTCTCCACAGACTATACTCCTGTTGATGAAAGCACACACCACGTTATTAAGTCAACAGACTTATCAGCAACTAAAGCCTCTAGGTTTTTTCCACACAGGCAGCTATTAAATTGTATCTTCCCTATCCTGTTTTGGCATGTGTTTTTTGGATTGTATTTATTCTCCTTAACTTTAAGCGTATTAAGAACTAGTCCACTGTTCTAGCCTGTTAAAATTCTTAACCCTATGGTACCATGTGAAATCACGTCATCGTCTATAAAGCAGTGGCTGTGAAATGAACATTATAGAGACCAACCTGTCTCACTGCCATCTGTTTATGGGACCTGGTAAGACCCCATTCCCTCCTTCCACTTCTCCTCTCTGTCATAATGCTTCCCTCTTCTTTCTGACTCATGGCACAGCCCCTGAATCAGAAGCATCAGACCCATCCCAGTCTAACAGAATCTTAACCTACACTTTAACAAGATTCCAGGTGATTTTGCGTGCATGTCAAATCGTAGCTGCTCACTTGCACCCTGGGCAAGTGACTTCAGTCAGCTTCCTCATCTATCAAGAGAGGAAAAAGGTTAAGAAGCGAAGCACCCCATCAGCACCTAAGTCCTATCAGCACCTAAGTCCTGTAATCCTCTGCTTCCTCTTACTTCCTAAGGTGCCATGAACTTGTTCCCAGAATCATCCTGACGTTGCACCATGAAGACAAGGGAAAATTGATGACTGATATAAAGATATGCCTCATCCCTTTCAATATTAATAGCTGTAAATGAGAATCTTTAGCTCTAGAGAGGCAAGGGGCTGGTTCCGCTGCCTTGAGTCATTTGATCTCTGTCCTAATTGAATACCAGACTTAACTAAGTTCCAGAAATATGGCAGTAGCACAGAGACCTATGCCACAAAAGGGCTCTGAGGGTGTCTTGTCTGGCTGGAGATAAAGAATGTTCTCATCTTTCCATGGGAGTAAAAAGGCTCCTTCTGAATCAGTTGACGAGAGTTCAAGTTCTACCAGGGTGCTCATCTGTAAATTAGGGGTAGGTTTTTTTTTTTTTTTGCTGTGAGGTGTACATGAGATTACTTCTGTGACATGCTTAGTCCAGAAGAGCTTGATAAACACTCAGTATTGTTTTGTTATTCTTTTATCTCTAAGACACGGATGCTTTTAATTATTCCATGGGGCTGGTGTATGTACTAAATGATGTGTACAAATACACACTGTAAATGGTTATAAATTACCCAACACAGGTTATTTGCTGACTTTTTTGATCATCTATAACATAGAGAACAATTACTGAGCAAAGCTGTATAGGTATCTATCACCTGAAAATCAAAAGGAAGCTAAAAGAAGGAAATAAGCCAGAGAGAGGCAGGGCTCCAAGTG
This sequence comes from Neotragus pygmaeus, assembly GCA_006410875.1. NCBI lineage: Eukaryota > Metazoa > Chordata > Mammalia > Artiodactyla > Bovidae > Neotragus > Neotragus pygmaeus. The sequence goes on along the minus strand of SJYV01048237.1, from coordinate 1,986,881 downwards.
AACTTGAACTTGTCACCTATAACATTACCTCAAATCAAATCAATATTTCATCTGAGCATATTAGGACTCTAGAGACAAACATAACCAATAAAAGACAAAGAGAGAGAGACCAGGGGTAGGGGTGGAGACAATAAATGAAAAAGAATGAGAGAAATAAAGATTTATTTTAAGGAATTGTTTAATACAATTTTGAAAGCCAGTTAAGTCCCAAATCTACAGTGGAAGTTGGTAGACTGTAGATTCAGGGAAAAGCTGACACTGCAGCTTGACCAGTCTCACTCTGAACGCAGAATTTCTGCATCCTCTGGGGACCTCAGTCCTTTTCTCTGAAAGCTTTCAACTGAGCTGATAAGGCCCACCCACATTATAGGATAATGTGCTTTAAAAAGTCTACCAATCTGAATGAAAATCAGTCAATTCAGTTGTTTAGTTGTGTCTGACTTTGAGACCCCCGGGACTGCAGCATGCCAGGTTCCCCTGTCCATCAGCAACTCAGGTAACTTGCTCAAACTCATGTCCATTGAGTCAGTGATGCCATCCAATCACCTATCCTCTGTTGTCCCCTACACCTCCTGCCTTCAATCTTTCCCAGCATCAGGGTCTTTTCCAGTGAGTCAGTTCTTCACATCAAGTATTAGACAAAAGTACAGGAGCTTCAGCATCAGTCCTTCCAATGCATATTCAGGACTGATTTCCTTTAGGATGGACTGGTTAAATCTCCTTGCAGTCCAAGGGACTCTCAAGAGTCTTCTCCAACACCACAGTTCAAAAGCATCAGTTCTTCGGCACTCAGCTTTATGATCCAACTCTCACATCCATACATGACCACTGGAAAAACCATAGCTTTGACTAGATGGACCTTTTTTGGCAAAGTAATATCTCTGCTTTTTAATATGCTGTCTAGGTAGGTCATAGATTTTCTTCCAAGGAGCAAGCATCTTTTAATTTCATGGGTGCAGTCACCATCTGCAGTGATTTTGGAGCCCCCAAAAATAAAGTCTCTCACTGTTTCCACTGTTTCCCATCTATTTGCCATGAAGTGATGGGACCAGATACCATGATCTGAGTTTTCTGAATGTTGAGTTTTAAGTCAACTTTTTCACTCTCCTCTTTCACTTTCATCAGGAGGCTCTATAGTTCTTTGCTTTCTGCCATAAGGGTGGTATCATCTGCATATCTGAGGTTATTGATATTATTCCTGGCAATCTTGATTCCAGCTTGTGCTTCATCCAGCCTGGAATTTCACATGATGTACTCTGCATATAACTAAATAAGCAGGGTGACAATACACAGCCTTGACATACTCCTTTCCTGATTTGGAACCAGTCTGTTGTTCCATGTCCAGTTCTAACTGTTGCTTCCTGACCTGCATACAGGTTTTTCAGGAGGCAGGTCAGGTGGTCTGGTATTTCCCATCTCCTTAAAGACTTTCCCACAGTTTGTTGTGATCCATATAGCCAAAGGCTTTGGCATAGTCAATTAAACAGAAGTAGATGTTTTTCTGGAACTCTCTTGCTTTTTTGGATCCAATGGATGTTGGCAATTTTATCTCTGGTTCCTCTGCCTTTTCTAAANCAAAAATGGACCTGGAGGAATCGACCTTCCTGACTTCAGACTCCAAGGCTGTATGTTACTGGCACAAAGACAGAAATATAGACCAATGGCACAAGATAGAAGGACCAGAGACAAATCCACGCAACTATGGACTCCTTATCTTTCACAAAGGAGGCAAGAATATACAATGGAGAAAAGACAGTCTCTTCAATAAGTGGTGCTGGGAAAACTAGACAGCTACGTGTAAAAGAATGAAATTAGAACACTTCCTAACATCATACATGAAAATAAACTCAAAATGGATCAAAGACCTAAATGTAAGACCAGAAACTATAAAACTCTTAGAGGAAAACAAAGGCAGAACACTTTGACATACATCACAGCAATATCCTCTATGACCTGCCTCCTAGAGTGATGGATGAAAAACAAAGGTAAACAAATGGGACCTAAATTTGTAAAGTTTTGCAGAGCAAAGGAAACCATAGATATTTGCAAATGAAGCAATTGACTAAGGGTTAATCTCCAAATATACAAGCAGCTCATGCAGCTCAAATAAGAAAAACAACTCAATTAAAAAATGGGCAAAAGACCTAAACAGACATTTCTCAAAAGAAGACATACAGATGGCTAATAAACACATGAAAAAATACTCAACATCACTTATTATTAGAGATGTGCAAATCAAATCTACAATGAGGTGTCACATCACACTGGTCAGAATGGGCATCATCAATAAATATACAAATAATAAATGCTGGAAAGGATGTGGAGAAAGGGAACCATCTCGCACTGTTGGTGGGAATGCAAAGTGACAGCCACTATGGAAAACAGTATGGAGATTTCTTTAAAGAAAAAAAAAAAGATAAAACTACTATATGACCCAGCAATCCCACTACTGGGCATATACCCTGAGAAAACCACAATTCTAAAAGACACATGTACCCCAGTGTTCATTGCAGCACTATTTACAACAGCCAGGACATGGAAGCAACCTAGATATCCATCAAGAGATGAACAGATAAAGAAGTTATGGTACATGTGTACAATGAAATATTACTCAACCATCAAAAGGAATAAATCTGAGTCAGTTCTAGTGAGGTGGATGAACCTAGAGCCTGCTATACACAGTGAAGTCAAAAATAGGAAAACAAATATCATATATTAATGCATTTATAGGATCTAGAAAAATAGCACTAATGATCCTATTTGCAGAGCAGCAATAGAGATGCAGACAGAGAGAAAAGACTTGCGGACACAACAGGGGAAGGGTAGGGTGGCATGAGTGGAGAGAACAGCATTGAAACATATACATTACCACATGTAAAGCAGACAGCCAGTGGGAATTTTCTGTACGACACAGGGAGCTCAACCTGGTGCTCTGTCACAATCTAGAGGGGTGGGATGGTACAGGGGATGGGAGGGAGGTTCAAGAGACGGGACATACCTATACCTACGGCTGATTCAGGTTGATGTATGGCAGAAATCAACATAACACTGTAAAGCAATTATCCTCCAATTAAAAAAGTAAGTTGCTCTCTCAAAGAATATGCCATCTAGGTAGAGGTGAAAAAACAAAAATCACAAATTATAATGAGAAGGTGGAATGGCAAGATATAGGGTTATTCAACAATATGACACTATTGTGATCTATTTATATCTGTTTTATTTTTGTGCTTTATTTTTAATGTATATTTAACAATGTTACAGGCATGCTACCAATGTAATAAATAATTACATTTTGCCTAAGTAACCAAATTTGTCTGAAATGAGTGTGGTTACTTCCTTTGGTATTTCAAATAAGGTAGAGTTCAGTTCTTTATCTTACCAGTACTGCTACATAGTCAATGAATGCTATAAGGAAACACAGGATGCAAATTACACAATTGTTCTAGCTGGGAAAAAAATATGGCTAATTTGACTTTCTTAAACTCTTTCTCTCATCTGTTCTTTAAATCTGGGAAAAGAAATGACTTAATATAAAATTTCCATAAGGAAAGACCAAGCTCTCCTTCAGAGGAAGTAGAGAGAGTTTAAGCTAGAAAACGAAGTCTTTGCATCTGAAATCTTTAAGAAAATAACATTCTCAATTCTTCAAGGTATAGAGATGAAAGTAAAAAGACACCATTTGAGCAGGGAAAGTATTCTCATGTGAAACTGCCTGAATAATTCACCCAGCACTTTCCTCAGATCATTACTATCTTGGTAGTAAACACAAGAAAAGAGAAGACATAGGTTCATCAATGAAGCGAGTTCTACCTTTATAAGCTACCTGGTCACTTGGACTCCAAGTGCAATGTGTGTCCTAACTCTAGAGGATATTCTTCAGTGCAGTTCATTTTAAAGTAAACATAAATATCACATGACACTCCATAACAATGAAAAAAGCAGCAAACTGAATTTTGAATAAATACCTCTTCTTCTATTTCAGTAAGGCAGCAAATTTGGGCCTATTCCTTTGTCCCCACCGATAAGAAATGGTCACTCTTTTCTACAGAGATCCCTTTCTTCCAAGAAATTCAGGAAAAAACTCGAGGGGTAGAAGTGGGCATGCACACACTCAGTTGGGAATCATCAGAAAGCAAAGGAACACATTTACAACACAAATGGAAAGGTGGAAATATCCCTGTTAAACTTTGACTTTCATCTCATATATTCATCAAAAGGCATATGGGGGTACTAAGTACAGATCTGGGAATGCAAAGATGAGGAAGCCACAGCCCCTCAAGAACACAGGCTAATGAGAGAGACAGATAAATAATTATAAGGCAATACAGTTACAGCTGTATATGAGGGATATGTGAAGAACTATGAGAGGACTTAGAGAAAGGGAAACTATGTTTTGGGAAATTATGGTGTGTGGGTGTGTGTGGGTGTGTGTGTGTGTGTGTTTTTGTGACCCCATGGATTATAGACCACCAGGCTCCTTTGTCCATGGGATTCTCCAGGCAAGAATACTGGAGTGGGTAGCCTATCCCTTCTCCAGGGGATCTTTCTGACCCAGGAATAGTAACAAGGTCTCCTGTATTGCAGGCAGATTCTTCACCAGCTGAGCTACCAGGAAAGTCCATCACTGAGTCTAGTTTTAGCCAAATCCCTGTCTTGCTGCCCTGGTCTGTCATATGGGCTCAGTATCAAGCCACTGCTTGAGCTTAACAATTCCATATGAAATAAGAATTCATCTATTTCAGTGCAGTTCACATCCAGTTGTATTGTTTTAAGGAAACATCTGGTATTGACTTAACATGATGCCTGTTAAATCAAAATCAATATAAATTAATTAACTTGACAGTGTTGTCTAATTTCCTCATCGGTATTAATGCTGGTTTTCCAGTAGCAAATGCTTTGGAGTGAAAAACACTCATCTATGCATTTTTCCTAAGTTTCCCCCACTGTATTCAGTTTTAATTTGTGTGACGAGTTTCACCTCACAAAGTGCTTCCCTCCTATTTGCTTCTTTCCAAACACACATTGAGGTCTGTTTATATATTAATTTCTACTAGAATCACAGACGTCTCCTCCATCAACTCTTCTTCCCAAAGGACTAAAACGGCCTCTTGAGTGGCTATAAATGTCTCATTATAAACACTTAATTAAAAACTGTGTCTCGGTTAGAGTCAATCTGGTCAGCACTCTTCATGCCAAAAAGCCAAGTCTTTCAAGCTGTGCATTTTTACTCTTAACCTTCCAGGGTAGCTTTAGAATTTCAATCGATTCTTTAAAAAATGCAAATGTCCTTTTCCCTTTGGCTTAGCAGTAGCCACTGGGAAATACACATGTATAATTCCTTCCTGGCTACACATGAACTGCCACAATTATCAAAGAAGATACTCCAGGGCACATCAGCTTCCCCAGCCTGCCACTGCTGGCCCTTGAGCTTTCAGCCTCCCCTTGGCCCAGTCAGGTGGATAGTCAAAGTGCCTCTGCAGGTACGCCTGTTCACAGGATTCACCTTAATCTGTTCTCATGACTCTAATCCCACTTCTGCTGTTGGGCTCCTTGTCCACAGGACCCCTGCCTCCCACCTACTCTCCACTGTCTCATTAGGTGCTCCAGGGCGCATCCCAGCCTGCCCTAGACAGCCTTTCAGGTTCATTATCTGCATTCCCCTTAACATCCAACCCTGGACCCAGCCAACACTCCAATCACGGCATCGCCAACAATCCCCAAACACACCACGCGGTTGTGTGCCCCCTAGGCCAGTGCACACATTCCCTCTGCCTGCAGTGTCCCTGGAGCTCTGGGGATTGCCCTCCCAGCCTTCCAAACTCTGTTGAGAAGCTATCTCCCCTGTGAAGCCATCTCTTACTGCCCTCCCCATCCTGGGCTGAGTTGAGACTTCTCTCCCTTACTCCTAAAAGCATCACGGGTCTTTCTTTATCCTAGTATTTATCCACGATATTTAATTATGAGCTTCATAACTACCTCCCCAGTAGGCTATCAGCTCCTTAAAAGTGAAAAAAAAATTTTTTTTCATCCTTATATTTCCAGCTGCTAGAACCCAACATCTGGCAAGTAATGAAAAAGTCTTCACGGGATGAACAGAAGGTGATACACACAAATATGAAAAGTATGAACTTTCCAGCTCTCCCAGACCCCTGGAAACACGTGAATCTTACACTGCAGAAATGGATGACCAGTCCTCAGAGGGGGCCTAAATCCCCAATCAACAAAAGAAACCTAGAAATGACGCTGTTGTTAGCAGCTGCCCTCTCCTCAGTCATCTCTACACCTAACAGAACATGGGCATGAAGCATGGGGGCATATAGTCCATGAAAGGGCCCAGAACAGGCCACTGTGGCAGAAAAATCATTTTTATCTGAAGACACTTGAATTCCTGAACCCCTTTAATCTGCCCAAAAGCAGAGTTTCCTGAAAGAACTCAAAAGAATGTATAAATACTCTCTCCAGAGGTAACCAAGGAAGACTGACTCTTACCACCACAACCAAACAGATTCATCATCAAAAACAGAACAACCCTCTCATATCTCCTATCCTCCTAAGGGTCCATTTATCTTTCCAAAAACTTTTTTTTTTTTAATGCCCTCTGCTCCCTGACCTTTCCTATTAAGAAGTCATTTATGTTTCTATAAGTGCCCTTCTCCCTCTTACCTTACCTAATTAAGATGGGAAATAAAGCCCCAAATTCTAACTAGCCCCTTGAGTCACAATTTTCTGTGTACTCCTACCTCTATACTCACATGAATAAAAAGCTGTTTTTCTCTTGCTAATTTATCTTTTGTCAGCTTAATTCACAGGCCTCCAAACACTGAACCTAAGAGCAGAGAAGGAAAAGTTTTTTGTTTCCTACGCATGCACATACACATGCCTGTATTTGTGTGTATCTATACTTATGTACCTATATACACATAACCACATGGACAACTGCTCATGTCTACAGAATAAGGGAAAGAATAAATTCTTTCTCCTGTTACCTTTGTGATTTCCAGTTGGCTGCACCTTAGGGTGTTGTTATTTAGTCACTAAATCCTGTCCGACTCTTTGGGATTCCGTGGACTACAGCTTGCCAGCTCCTGTGTCCAGGGATTTCCCAAGCAAGAAAATTGGAGTGGGCTGCCATTTCATTCTCCACGGGATCTTCTCAACCCAGGGATCAAACCCACATCTCCTGCATTGGCAGGTGGATTCTTTACTGCTGAGCCATCTGGGAAGCCCCACATCTTAGAGTGAGGGGATTTTAAACGAAAAACACAGGGAAAAATAATACAACAACAGCAAATGACTGAATGGGGAGAAAAATGCCCTCAACTTTGCAACAACCCCAGGCTCTCTGTGGTCAATGCATTGGCAGAGCTCAGATAAACCCAATGGAAAATCCCCATGTCTTATTCCCATTTCCAGCCTCCTCCCAAATAAGCTTTTTTCCAGCTGTTACCTAACAACATTGACCTTCCCTGTCAACCTTCATGTAAAGATGCTAATAAGCAATAATTGTAAGGTATAGTTTGGGCTGAAGCAGAAAAGGAGAGACGACCTCAACGAAAGTAGGTTACCTTTATTCAGGCAAGGAGGGGCAACAGTCGGCCTAAGGACCAGGCTGAGAGGGATCAGGGAGGCTCCATATTTATAGGGAGGTTTGTGGAAGCGATAAGGAAAATGTTAATCAGGCAGGGTGTTTTGGGTACTCTTTAGTTGAGATGACATTTGTAGCTGGGCAGGAGAAGGCAATGGCAACCCACTCCAGTATTCTTGCCTGGAGAATCCCAGGGACAGAGGAGCCTGGTGGGCTGCTGTCTATGGGGTCGCACAGAGTCAGACACAACTGAATTGACTTAGCAGCAGCAGCAGGGGGTGATAAGTCTTCTGGGCAGGTGTAGGAGGTGGAAGGTTTCTGGGCAGGGGGTGATAAGTCCCAGATAGATACAACCAGCCTGGAGCATCAGGGTGGGACCTAAAGTTCTGTTTTGTTTTCTCTGAAGTTAGGTGATTCAGCAAGGGCCTTTGAGACTGTTGTTTTCTTTTTCTAGGCCCAAAGACTCCTTCATTAATAATGTAAAAGATGATGAAACCCAAGGGAGAGAGAGAATCAATCAAAAGAACAAAATTTTCCCCAAATTGGATCACTTCCTTGAATGAAAATGCCTGAATGCCTGTTCTCCACTCAAGCCTCATGTATGATCTTCAGTAGCACCTTCAAAGCAGGCTCCCCTCAGTCTGGACAGATGCCCCCCCAGCCCCAACAGCATCAGAGATGAGAAGGAATACCCAACCCCCACCTTCAACCAGCTTTGTTCTGTTTCAAAGTTGGGCTCCTATGGAAGATTCTGTTTCAAGGCAGAGTTCTATAGCTAAAACAAAAATAAACAACTCCAGTCCAGAAAACGAGGCCATCGCTCTGATGAAATTCCATCTGGCTTTTACAAAAATAAGAACAGCCTAAGACTGGCCTAGCAGGCTGGAAGGTAACCTGTAGCTCCCCCTCAGTCTCACGTAGGAGAAAGAATCCAAGTTAGAGACAAGAGACCAAGATCCAAGTCGCGTCCCGCTGTGTGTGACTGCCTCTCCTGCAAGATTCCTGGGCTCAGGAGTGCAGCAACCCTATCTGTACATCATGGAATCCTCGGGGCCTCACACAACGCTGGGAGATGGCAGCCATTCAATGCCCACTTGTATATCAAACAACTTAACAGTTTCCTGTCCTTGTCTAGGGAATTCTGGATTCTCACCTTGCTAAAGGAACTCTCTAGGCTTTAGCATTCTCACTGATAGAATAAACATAATTAGAATACCTCTCCTGTTGACTGTTTTAAAGAATGTCAGATCATTCACATAAAATGCTCAGTCATGTCCAACTCTTTGCAACTCCATAGACTGTAGCCCACCAGGCTCCTCCATCTATGGAATTTTCTAGGCAAGAGTACTGGAGTGGGCCAATGCCTAACACAAAAAGCTCTCCCGTACAGGATATCTATTACTTTTACTATTACTATTACTATGAGTAAGTGAGTGAGTGAAGTTGCTCAGTCGGGTCCGACTCTTTGCGACCCCATGGACTGTAGCCCACCAGGCTCCTCCATCCATGGAATTTTCTAGGCAAGAGTACTGGAGTGGGTTGCCATCTCCTTCTCCAGGGGATCTTCCCAACCTGGGGATTGAACCCGGGTTTCCCGCATTGCAGGCAGACACTTTACCTATAGTTCTCCTTAAAACACTTAAAAAAAAAACTCTTAAAGGCAACTAGTTGGGGGCTAGGTATCCTAGGCAAATTCCTTAAATTCTCTAAGTCTATAGTTCCTTACCTTAAAACAAGAGTAATAATGCCTTCCTTCCAGGTTGTGGTGGAGATAAGTAATGCAGCATAGATATTCACATAGGGTGCTTTCCATAAACATTTCCCTACGGTCAATCAACATGTTCAACTTGGCAGTGGTAATATTAACAGCTTTACTCATGGAGTATATTCTATGGGTTTCCATAGATCATTCAGTCCTCATAAGGAAAGCATTATTAGCCCCATTTTATGATGCAGAAACTGAGGATCAGAAAGGAGGCTCAGAAAGGTTAAGAAACTTTCTTGACATCACACAGCATTAGCCAGCAGAACAGTGGGACTGAAACTGAGATACATCTTGGTCAGGGCAGTCCTCCCCCTATAGCCCCACCCTGCCTGTTCTTGTGCGCCTCCGACTGTAGCAACAAACATCGCCCCATGTCCCTACCTCCTCTCCTGGGCTGGGGGCTTCCTTCCCCTCTTCTCCACATGTATAACCCCTCAGTCCTTATATTAGTTTCTCAGTTCCTGCCACAACAATGTGCTACAAGCTGGTTGACTGAGAATGGAAATTCACTGTCTCACATCGTGGAGGCTGGAAGTCTGAAGTAAGGTGTCTGCAGGGCTATGTCCTCCCTGGAGATGAGATAGGAGGACCCCTTCCAGGACTCTCTCCAGGTTTATGTGGCTTGTGGCAGCGTAATTCCAGTCTTCTCATGGTGTTATCCTTGTATGGGTGTGTGCCTTTGTGTCTAAATCTTCCCCTTTTAATAAGTACACATATTGGGTTAGGGCCCACCTCACCCTAATGACCTCATTTTAACCTGATTATCTCCTTAAAGACTCTAGTCCAAATAAGACCACATTCTGAGGTTAGGACTTCCATGTATCTTTGGGGGCAAATTGATTGCCTCCTCCTGGCTCAGCTGGGCTGCGTGGCCTTTCCCCTCTGCTTCTCTGGTGTCCTGTTGAGTCCTTGTCACACTGTATCATCAAGCCCACTTGTCCACATGGATCAAGGAATCAGGACTTTCATCTCCAGAGCTCCAGATCCTACTCAGCCCAGTGCTGGGCACATCGTAGGCATCAGACGTTTGTAGATGAATGAAGGCAGATGGCGATGGATTCTGCCAGCTGTGCGGCTGGCCCCATTGCCTGCCTTCGCCACAGGATTACAAGGGAACACACGGTCAGCAGGCTCGAGTGACCTCTGTCCAGACTCTAGCCTCAAGGACAACTAAGTGAGCCGGCGGACGTAGTCCATTTGTCTCTCATACCAGCCTGGTCCCGACAGCTGGAAACTTCAGCAAAGACAGGGACCCACGGGGTGAAACTTCAGGGCTCCAAACCTTTGCCCTGAATGTCATCTTTCAAGCTAAGTGCATGAACCGTTGCCAAAATGAAGGAAGATTTTTTTCTGGTTGTTTTCCTCAGTGACCTTCCTCTGAGCCCTGTGAACCTCTTCTTCTAGACAAAGACCCCGGAGGTGGACAGCAGCCTCACTTCTCCAGCATGTGGATGGGAAGTCGCAAGGCTGTCGCTGTCACTGCTTCTCCACGTTCACACTTCCTGCTGTCAAAGGCCACTGGGAGCTGCCACCCGACACTCCTGCCATGGCTGGAGCAGTCAGGAGCATTGCTTGGTGGCAGGCCCTTTGCTTCTGTCTGGAGCACCTGGCCTTTTCAAAGCAAGTTTTAAAATAAAACCACTAACTAATCTGCCTGCAATGCAGGAGACCCAGGGTTGATCCCTGGAGGGATCCCAGGGAGGATCCCCTGGAGAAGGGAATGGTAACCCATTCCAGTATTCTTTGAAGAATTCCAAGGATAGAAGAGCCTGGTGGGCTACAGTCCACGGAGTTGCAAAGAGTCGGACATGACTGAGCAACTAACACTTCACTTCAACTTCCACCTGAGCTACGATAATAATGCTGACGGTTCCTTTGGAAGTAAGCCACAACTATCCTTCAGTAGCTGGCACGCCTGTATTGACCTTTTTATCCCCAACTGAAAGAACTGTGAAACAGGGCTGTTGTCTCCATGCAGCTGCTCACCCAAGGGAGCCCAGTCAGTGAATGCTGGGGTGGATTCACTCTTTTGTTCCTGTGATGTGCTCTGGTGAGCTTGGGCAGCATATGCCAATTTGTTTCATACACTTCCTTCTGATGTGCTCAGGTCCTTCACGGTGAAAGCGAAGTGCACAATCAGGTGGAGAGGAACAATGCAGCACAGCTGAAAAGGTGTCCATTGAGGAAGAATCTCCCCTTCTCCCATTCTGCAGAGATTCTTTAATGTTCATGAGGGTATGAGTTCACCATCCTTATGGCCTTTGCTGTCTTCCACTGGTCATTTTGGTAATAAAGGCTAGCTTTCCATTATGTATCATTTCATTAATAACTGTGGTCATTTATTGAGTACCTGCTAAGTACCATGAAGCCTTCAGAGCAGTCTTAGCTGGAGCACTTAGGCAAGAAAAAGAAAAGGCATGCACATAGGAAAAGAACTGAAATTATCTCTTAAGATGACATAATTGTATATATAGAAAACCTTAAGACTCTTCTACAAAAAAACTGTTAAAACTAATAAACAAATTCAGTAACACTCCAGGATACAAAAGTAACACATGAAAATTAGTTGTGTTTCTATATATTAACACTAAATATCTGAACAAGAAATAATCCCATTTACAATAGCATCAAAAACAATAAAATACTCGGGAATAAATGTAACTGGAGAATTAAATATGTATGCACTGAAAACTATGAGAATGATGAAAGAAATTGAAGAAGACACAACAAACAGAAAGATAGCCCATGTTGGTGGATCAGAAGAATACTGTTAAAATGTTCATACTACCCAAAGTCACTAGAGATACAATGCAATCCTTATGAAAATTCCAATGGCACTATCTACAGAAATAGAAAACACAATCCTAAAATTCATATGGAAACACAAAACACCCAGAACAGCCAAAGCACTCCTGAGAAAGACTAGCAAAGCTGAGGCATTTCACTTCCTGATTTCAAACTATATCACAAAGCTACGGTAATCAAAATAGCATATGACTGTCATAAAAGCAGATGTATACACCAATGGAACAGAATTAAGAGCCCAGAAATAAGCCCACACATATACTGTCAACTAATGTTTGACAAGGGAACTAAGAGCACTCAATAGGGAAAGGGCAGTCTTTTCAATAAGTGGTGTTGGGAAAATTGTACAGTCACGTGTAAAACAATGAAAATAGACCCCTATCTTACACCACTCTCAAAAATTCACTTGAAATGAATTAAAGACTTAAATGCCTGAAATTACAAAACTCCTAGACTAAAATATATGGGAAAAGTTCCTTGACATCTGTTGTGGCAACAGTTTGGGGGATGTGATACCAAAAGCACAAGCAACAAATGTAAAAACAAACAAGTGAGACTAGATCAAACTAAAATGCTTCTGCACAGTAAAAGAAATAATTGACAGAATGAAGACTCAACATACAAAATGGGAGAAAATATCTGAAAACCATGTATCACATAGGAGTCAAGATTCAAAATAGATAAGGAACTAATACAACCCAATAGCCAAAATAAAAATCTTATTAAGAAATGACCAATGGACTTGAACATCCATTTTTCCAAAAGATACCCTATAAATGGCTAACAGGTACATGAAAAGATGTTTAACATCATTAATCATCAGGGAGATACAAATCAAAATCACAGTGAGATACCAACTCACATGTATTAAAATGGCTATCAAAACGACAAGAGATAACAAGTGTGATAAGGATGTGGAAGAAAGGAAACCCTTGTGCACTCCTGGTGGGAACATAAATTGGTGCAGCCACTCTGGAAAACAGTATGGAGTTTCCTCAAAAAATTAAAAATAGAGCTATCATATTATCTAGCAATCCTACTTCTGGGTATAGATCGTAAGGAAATAAAATCACAATCTTGAAGGGATACTTGCTCCCTCACCATATTCATTGCTGCATTATTCAAAATGGTAAGATATGGAAATAACCTAGGTGTCCATCAACAGATGAATGGATAAAGAAAATACACCCACACATACACACATCTCTGCACACACACACACATATACAATGGAATATTATTCAGCCATAAAAAGAAGGAAATCCTGCCATTTGTGACAACATGGATGGAGTTTGAGGGCATTATGTTAAGTGAAATGAGTCAAACAGAGAAAGATAAATACCAAATAGTATCACTAATATGTGGGATCTTAAAAAAAAAAAAAAAAAGCCAAACTCACAGAAACAGAGATTAGAATGGTCATTGCCAGGGGTTGGGGGCNGATGAGATGGTTGGATTGCATCACCGACCTAATGGACATGAGTTTGAGTAAACTATGGGAGTTGGTAACTGACAGGGAGGCCTGGTGTGCTACAGTCCATAGAGTTGGACACGACTGAGCAACTAAACTGAACTGAACTGAACCGAACTGATGCAAACAAGAAAACCACTACCATCCCAAAGTGTTCAACAATAAATATTTTTGAAAATTAACATCATCCATGAGCATTTGCTGACAGCTTACAACATGAGAGTTTCCGCTGAGAGAAACACACCAAAGCTTTCTGGGAAATCTAGCACTCAAAAGTTTAGTTGGGAAAAGTATCCCACAGTAACTCTGCCTCCAAGGTTGTCCAATGCCTCGTCACAGATACAGCTAAGATTCTACAAGTTCTAACCTGTTTAATAGAATTAGATGTTTCCAATAATTGAAGGTTATAGCTATTAAATTCTAGACAGGGTTAGGAAAATTGTCCAGGTCTGTGTTTCCTAAGGGTATGTGTGGTGTAATCGTAGCTTTATTCCTAAACGTGTGATATCCACAGAGGTTAATAGAATATTTTCTTTGGAAAATTGAGGTTATAACTCTTGCCCCTTTAGAAGATTTGTTTTTTCACTCAAAATCACTGTAACTTATTGATTTGGTATACTAAAAATAATTTTTAGAAAAGGATTAGTCTAATGACTAGACAAATCATGTCAAAAATTTAATTCAAGTGAATATTCAAGAAAAGTTTTACTCTCTCTCTCTCTATATATATATATCCAGGAGATGCCATCATCCTTCTGGCTTCTCCAGACCATCTAAGGTAAATCACTGAACCTCTGTGGGCTCTTTCTCTCATGTTCAGATGTTTGCCATCTGTATGTTCAAAATTTTCAAGTATTCATTTCAAGGTGAAACTTTGAAAAATTGAAATATAGTTGATTTACAATATTGCATTAGTTTCATGTGTACAGCAAAATATAAATTTATATTAAAACAATATGTACTCTTTTTCATGCCCTTGTCCATTATGACAAGATATTGATTATAGTCCCCTGTGCTATAAAGTAGGTCCCTGTTGTTTATTTCATATATAGCAGTGTGTATCTGTTAATGCCAGTCTCTTAGTTTATTCCTTCTCCCACATTTCCCCTTTGTTTTTCTTCAGTTGCTAAGTCGTGTCCAACTCTTTGCGACCCCATAGACTGCAGCATGTAAGGCTTCCCTGTCCTTCACTATCTCCTGGAGCTTGCACAAACTCACGTCTATTGAGTCAACGATGCCATCCAACCATCTCATCCTATGTCACCCTCTTCTTCTTCTGCCCTATACCTTTCCCAGCAGCAGGGTCTTTCCCAGTGAGTCAGCTGTTCATATCAGGTGACCAAATAATGGAGCTTCAACTTCAGCATTAGTCCTTCCAAAGAGTATTCAGGACTGATTTCCGTTAGGACTGACTGGCTTGGTCTCTTTGCTGTCCAAGGAAACTTCAAGAGTCTTTTCCGGCACCACAACTCAAAAGCGTCAAAAGTGGTTTTCTGAGGAGGCCTTACATTTAGCTGAAAAAAGAAGAGAAGCAAAAAACAAAGGAGAAAAGGAAAGATATAAACATCTGAATGCAGAGTTCCAAAGAANATCTTTTAGTGTATACATTTGAGACTGTCTCTTATACACATCTCCCAGAGTCCCGGCACACAGGGACTGTGACTGACGGGTGGGGCCCCCGGGCCGCTGAGGACTCTCCCGTGGTTACGGGCGTGATCCGGTCCACACCTGTGAGAGCGACGTGGCAGTAAATTTCAAAATTACGAACGCCTCACACTTCGAGCCAGCAGTTCCCATTCAGTCTATGCCATATCTTTGGCCACGTATTTAAGGAAATACTTATGTATAGTTTCCTTTATAACACCGAGAACAACTTCAGCGTTACAACCTGAGTTCAGTAGGAGGGTTCTTGTTAGATACATTACAGCAGATCCAACCTTATGCAGCCACTTCAAAAAAGTCGTGTGTGTGTGTGTATATTTACCTGTGTGTATGCACACACACTCCATGTCTATACATATGTAAGGAAGATGCTGTATATACATAAAGGTAAAAAAGCACACGTATCAATAGTATCAATATATGGGTGTGTGTGTGTACACAGACATAGTTTTAAAAGGCAAGGCAGACGGTGTGTGCTATTTCCTGCTGCCAGTGGTGGTGTGGTTGCTAAGTCTTGTCCAACTATTGCGACCCCATGGACTGTAGCCCACCANATCAATAGTATCAATATATGGGTGTGTGTGTGTACACAGACATAGTTTTAAAAGGCAAGGCAGACGGTGTGTGCTATTTCCTGCTGCCAGTGGTGGTGTGGTTGCTAAGTCTTGTCCAACTATTGCGACCCCATGGACTGTAGCCCACCAGGCTCCTCTGTCTGTGGGATTCTCCAGGTAAGCATACTGGTCTGGGTTGGTGCTGTTTGCTGCTGCTGCCGCTAAATCGCTTCAGTCGTGTCCAACTTTGTGCGACCCTATAGACGGCAGCCCACCAGGCTCCCCCGTCCCTGGGATTCTCCAGGCAAGAACACTGGAGTGGGTTGCCATTTCCTTCTCCAATGCATGAAAGTGAAAAGTGAAAGTGAAGTCGCTCAGTCGTGTTCGACTTTTAGCGACCCGTTGGACTGCAGCCTACCAGGCTCTCCCACCCATGAGATTTTCCAGGCAAGAGTACTGGAGCGGGGTGCCATCGCCTTCTCTGGGTGCTGCTTGTTAAGGTGTTTCAAAGGCCCGGCCAGAGACTCGAGCCCCGAGCACTGCTGAGGGCGCCACCCTCTGGACGAGGCCGCTGGAGAGGAGGTCACAGTGGTTTCCCAGGGGAGGTGACAAGGAGGTGGGGGTGGGGACCCTCCNCGTCCCCTTCTCCTCCTGCCCCCAATCCCTGCCAGCATCAGAGTCTTTTCCAATGAGTCAACTGTATAAATCATCACATTGTACATCTTAAACTTATACAGTGTGATATGTCAATTACATCTCAACAAAGCTGGAAAAGCAAAGCTTTAACAGCAACCTCCTGAATAGGCACCTTGTCCACACTATTGGAGAAGAAACTGAGGCTTTATCTGCCAAATGCTCAAATGACGGCAGATCCAGCATTCCAGCCCCGGTTGGCTCATCTCACTTCCAGCACCCATATTCTTGATTCAGTTACCTTCAATATCCTCTGGTCTTCAGATAATCAAAGTTAGAAATAAAACTTTGAACTGAACGGACCTTAACTTTGTACTCTTTCACTGCTAGCATAGAGCACATACACTGATCTTACTGACATAACTGGAATCTTCCTCAATCATTCCCCCCACCCCCTGCTGCCCCCCTCCTGATGCAAACAGTGGGATGAGGCCAGGAGGCCACCTGAGTGGAAGCACAGAATGAAGCAGCTCCAGAGATGAAAATAACCTCCCTGTACCCCAGTAAATCTCCAGCAGATTGGGCCCCGTGGGGATCCACGTGCAGCCTCACCGTGACAGATATGCCTTGGGTTCCTGCCCCACACTTTCTATAGACCGTGCAGGAATGATACAGGTTCCTCCATGCCTCCCAGGCAAGGAACCCAGCTTTCACCAGGCAAGCAGAGACTTCTTTCAAAGTCACTCACTGTGCCAAGGCCAGAGGGCCTGCTAGACTGGAGTCCCAGGGGTTTGCAGGAACTGAGTAAATAAAAAGAGGAAGCTAGGAAAGGACCTTGGCTGTGCCTGGAGACAAAACCAAACACGTGTATTTTCTTCATTTTAATTCACCTCTAAATCCTTCACATGGATAAAATGAGACTGTTCTGGGAACATTTACAAAGGTGGACTTGTGCTATTCAAAGTTGACCCTGCAGGAGGAACTGGAAGTACTCAGGGAGAAGAGCCTTCAGCCCTCTCCACTGTTTAGAGTGTTCCCTTGGCTCCCATCCCCTTTGGGAGGAAGTCTGGGCATCATGCTCGGTACAGCACGGCTCCTGTTCCAGTCCCAGGCCACCCCCACTCCTGTGCTTCCAGCTTCCAGAGAGCCTCTCAGACACCTTGCTCTCCTGTCTCCTGCTCATCTTTGCATCTCTGCTTACTCACCACCCTCTCCCGGAGATATCTGATCGCCCCAGAGGTGCAAGTCAGTGCATATGCTAAGTTCTTTCCTAATGCCTCTACTCCCCACTGAAGCACTCATGCCAATGGAAATGGCTCACTAGTGGATGGAAAGCTCCCTGAGGGTGGGATTCGATGGATGACTACTTTGCATTAAGTCAATGATATCATGTTGAAAACCTGAACTTACAAATGAATGGAGTAAATGACTACAAGGTATTAAGCTTGATTTATTTCCTCTGCCCCTGGGAGGCCTCTTCCATCTTCTCTAACAGATTCCTCTTGTCTTATCGACAAGGTCTGTCCAAGCAGGGTGTGTCAAGTCAAGGACCTAAGGGTTCTTTGAGTTTTGACTGCATCCCATTAACAATATTATCCATAAACCTGGGCCCAAGCTCCATTCATCAGACATCAAAGGCCATAGCTGCCATCATCAGTAACAGGGCTGGTCTTGCTGTCAACATCAGGGAATGAGGAGAGTGATGCAGGCCTAGCAACCCAGGGACACCAGCAGCTGCACCAGCTCTGATGGATTGCCTCTGGAGGACCAAAGAGCGTGTCTAAAAACAAAGGAAGACTCCTGTGCTCCAAGAAGAGAACTGTGCAGCTATAAGGCTTAGCTGCTGCGGCGAGGGGTGGTGCTGGGGGGAGGGAGAGATCAGATTAATAGTGTTACTTTATCATTTCAAATATAAATTTGTCATCTGGATCAAAGATACACTCCATATTCTTTATGAATAAAAACATGTTGCCAATTAATGCTGAGCTGCTCAGGAGAAGTAAAATCAACATAGACTCTTTTCAGTACTAGAGCAGGGATGTAGCTATCTCTTTACTGTTAAGGTTAATCTGATCAGGCTGAGGATATTTCAGCACTTTTCTGCCTCTGGAGTCATCTGAAGGAGGCTTCGGGCAGTAGCAGTGATGTGCCGGGAAGCCTAACAGCAGCTTTTGCTCCCACACAAACTCCAGACAGGAAGACTCACACCCAACATCCTCCCCAACCCTTAGGCCCCTGGAAAGCGGCCAGGGGAAGACATCTTGCAGGCTGTTCACCTAACTCTCAGTAGGTCCCCTTGCCAGGCTAGGCATACTGGGCATACTTGTACTCTGTGACCCACCCCCCCCGGCTACGGTGACCTAGTCTGGGCCAGAGCTGGAAATCTGGAGTCAGGGCTAAGAGTGTCCAGTTTCAGTCTGGGCTGGCCCCTGGAACAGAGGAGATACAAAGACCCAAGGGCTGTGGGTCATTTTCTGCTAAGTGGACTGAGAAGTATAGAAAGCCAGTGCAGAGAAGGGGAGCAGGAAGTGTCTGAAGACAAGAGAAAATAGAGACAAGGGAGGGGCTTCCTGGGTCCCCTCACCTGACCCTCTCTGCTCCCTCTCTCCAACACTCTCCCCTCCTGCCCTGGATCCCTGTCCACTGTAAATGGATGACTGGACACTCAGACCCCAGGGAGCTCTCCTGCACCTGACCGGCCCTCCTGGACTTTGCTGAATGCTGGCTGGGATGGCACTGATCTCAGTAGAGCCTCACTCTTCTCGCCCTTGGTCATGAGGCATGTACTACCTCGTGTTCCCAGCACCTAGACATGCGCAACACATGTGCACTGAGTGAACAGATATCACCTTCTCTGAAGGCATCTCAGGGAGGTTGCTCATTCACTGGCTTTCCACACACCATGGGTATTTTTCATGAGTATTCCCTGCTGCTGGTTCTAGACACGACTCTTCCTCCCTTGTAAACCCAAAAAGCACAAACAAAAAACCAACAACTCCTCTTTGACATCACAGTCATCCACCATCTCAACCTCCTTCTTCAAATCAAGCTCTCCCCCTCCTAACATCATGGGCCCTTTTCAGTCCATGATCTGATTCCATCCAGCAATAACTTCAGGGTTTCACAGAAGCATTTCAGGGTAAATTCAGGCATGGCCTGGCGAAAACTGAACTGTCACGTTGAGGGCAACTGTATGGTTGAGACTAGACATGCTAAACAAAGAGGGGACTTGAGTCAATCTTGCTGAGTTTGGCTCATGTAAACAGCTAAAATAGAAGAGTCAGCTTTGAGAGGAGAAGTGCCTCAGTTCCCCACTAAAATCGAACTGAGTGGACATTATAGCTTTTGGCATCTAAGACAAGAACTTACTTTGCACTGTGAATAACACCCCGAATCCTTTCTATTTGATCAGCAGCAAGACAAAACAAGATCATCCATCTATCCCACAGTACAGAGCCAGGATAGAATGATGCCTCAGGAATGATGATGAGGGTGCTGGTGGGAGTGATCTAGTCTCATCCTGTAAGGCTCTCATTACCTCTGTGTAGTTTAAACAAGTAAACCCTTCTGCAAAGAAAGTTGCAATTATACACACATGTAGCTGCCTGCACCTCTCTTCAAACCCCTTTTATTTCTTGGTCCCTATGTAACTTGACAGTTGTGCATGTGGAAAATGATTCGCTAAGGGAGAGCTTCTTCCTACAGAACCAGAAAGCAGGTCAGCAGGGAGTGGATCTCC
Organism: Neotragus pygmaeus; assembly: GCA_006410875.1. Classification (NCBI taxonomy): domain Eukaryota; kingdom Metazoa; phylum Chordata; class Mammalia; order Artiodactyla; family Bovidae; genus Neotragus; species Neotragus pygmaeus. The sequence continues at coordinate 1,966,667 of SJYV01048237.1, read as the reverse complement.
AGGCCAGAATGCTAGAGTGGGCTGCCATT
>SJYV01048237.1:1827534-1966242 GCA_006410875.1 Neotragus pygmaeus | reverse complement strand
TCAGCGGGGGTGGGGGGTGGGGGGGACACCTGCCCATCTTAGTAGGCAGGGTGTAATTGCCCATGCTTTCCCAGGGCCTTAGCACCATTCTTGAAAATGTGGTGGGTTGGAATGGGTTGGCATTTGAGAATCAGCCACTCTGGTCCCCAATTGCTGCCCACTGCTTCTTGGGTGAGAGGAATCACACAGGGGGTTCAGAGAAGACATTTCTCCCAGGTGGCCCTGACTGATAATATTACAGTTTACACAGGACCAAGCAATATGCCCTCACCCTTGACCAAATTCAGGTACCTCCAGGGGAGCTCCAGCGACAGGTGAACACAGGTCTGCAGAGTCACACCCACATACACACACGCACACACTGTTCTTGCCCCGCCCTCCCCACCTGGAGCAGCTCCAACCTGTGATACAAAGAAGCCCTGGATGCTCACAGGAGGATGGGCTGGCAGGGATGTTTCCTCTTGCTCATTAGTCTTGGTAGTTGCTAAACTCTCAAGATCAAATGGCAAAATTGTCTAAATCATGTACATCTGACTTTCCATGTCTCTATATCATATAAATTATGTGCCACTGTATAGCTCAAAAGCATGTAACTGACCCATAAAATCATTAATGTTCCAACTGTCCATCTTAGGAAATACCAACCAAAGTAGAAACAATACTCTGCATGAACTTCCCTTTTCAATTTGCATCCTCACCCAAATATCTGACCAAGCACTGAGCATGTCTAAACCTATCCTGGTGGCCACACTGCGAGCTGACTTCAGATGAGCCATTAGTAGGCCTGCCCTCACTTCCAAGCCACATCTCTTGGAACATCGACACCCACTCTCCTCCCACTCCACTCCTCAATATGTCTGCTAAGGAGAGGGCCTGGTCCCTTTTCCCGAAAAACGTAGAGTTGTCAGCAAATATAATATGTCTGACTCCAACAAAATGACATCTTTCTGGTCTAAATTGTTTCTAGAAAGCTCGAGGCAAATTGGTTGCCAAAGTCTGTGCTTTACTCAGAAGCAGCAACATGTGGCCTGACTGAACCATTTCCAGCAAGACACTGCTGCTACTGCTAAGTCGCTGCAGTTGTGTCCGACTCTGTGCAACCCCATAGACGGCAGCCTACCAGTCTCCTCCGTCCCTGGGATTCTCCAGTTAAGAACACTGGAGTGGGTTTGCCATTGTTTTCTCCGCAAGACACTCTATACTTATTCGTAAACCCGACAGATGAGGGGTCCATTCAGACAAGGCTGGATGGTGAAAATGCCACTGTTGATGGGGGGAAAAGGGAAACTAACAGGAGCAGCAAGACTCCCCTCCTCAAACAGGAAAGCGGGGGGACTAGATAGGGCCTCACAGTGGGTGCTTGGAAAGCTCAGTTTTATGTCCTATTCAAGAGCTTTTGATGAGTTATTTTGACTTAAACTAACATCCTCCCAGTTTTAGATTAAAATAATCTACATAGCAATATTCATTTTATTATTAGCATTGTTTATAATCATGAAAAGCTAGAAGTCTATGCACGAGACAAAGCGAAATAAAACAACTCCACTCAATGGACTATTAGGACATAATTAAACAAGGATTCTGAAGGAATCCTTAAAGGAATGTTGTATTTAGGAAAATGCTTAGAATACAACGCTAAATCAAAAGGCAAAGGGAATAAAGGTGTGCATACTATATGTCATGATTTCACATTTTAAAATAACACAATGCAAAGAAAAAGAAAGGCTAGGAGACAGTTCACCAAAATGTAAATGGTGGATACATTTAGGTGGTCGGATTACAGTTTCTTTTTCTTTCTACATACCTCTGTTTTCCAAATTTAATGAACATTACAACTTTTAAAGACCTTATTTTGTTATAAATATGTATTTGAAGATATAAGTAAACCATCGCAAACGCCGCACTATAAAGATCCCAGGGAATCAAAAGACGCAGGTAAGAGAATTACCATATGAAACCAACCTGTGCATCTAAGGGAAGATGAGGGAAGGCTGAAGTGAGTTAAAAGCTGTTCATCTGATGGAAGATGAGGAAAACCTGCAGTGATTTAGACATTCCTGGAAGCCCTCTGTCGGGGGGGTGGGGAAACCACCATGGGACGTAGGCTGCCTTTCTCCTTCCTCCCTTCTGCTTTACCACAGGGAAACAAAGGGTCAAACAGCACTTGTCTACTGAGAACAAGAAGCTGTACACTGAAAGGCTGCCTTCGCCTGGTGCATTTTTAATTTTGATATTTCCAGATTTGAAACTCTCAGGAACTTAAGAGTCAGACCTCAGGCACCTTTAATATCCTAAAAGAACTACAATTCAAGGAGAGGTTTTTAATCCATTAGAAGATTGCATTCCTGCACACTATCACCTCTCTATGGAAAGGAAGCAACTTTATTACTGCAAATGCAATGCTTAGCACAGTTTTTCCTACCAAAGGGTAGGAAACATATTTGTTGAATCAATGCTTTTAAAATATTATTTTTTCTTAGAAACGGGGCTAGCCTAGACAGAAATTGAAGTCAGTTCAAGGTTACCAAAAATTAATTATATTGTGGTATTTGGTTTTTAACTTGCTATGACTATATGTTATTTAGACAAATAAATTCACTATTTTAATTCTTTAAGAACTGGTCAAAGTAACGTGCCCTGTCATCTTTAACACAATGGTTTGCACACAAAAGTGAACGAAGCTGATGCCACCATCCATCTAGGACAACTTCCGTGGATCACAGACAGACTGCAAAGTAAGCAACGACCTGTGGAACACCACCCCTGTAAACCCAAAATGGAATGAGGACTACAGACCCTAACCACTCCCAAGAAGCCTACCTGTGGGCCAGACAGCTGGTTCCGGGACTGGAAAGAAAACAGCAGCAGCCGCTTTGCAACCTCCCAGTCGACGGCGAGACCATCATGGTGCCCAGTCTCCCATGAAGCCTTGCTCTTAGGCCCTTCTAACAGGCATCACCTGGAAGCCCAATTCAAAGTTGCTTTACAACGTCATTGGTTTGTAGCAATCGTTTGTGGGCTACACAGCTCAAAGATTTAAGTGACCGTTTTCTATGCTGTCAGCTCTTCAGCTTTCTACTATCTCCTCAAAGAAGGGCTCTGTTGATTCTTCAGAATAAATATGAAATAATGATACTCAAAATCCTTTAAATAGGGGAAGTTTTGGGAGATTTCCAGTGCTCTCTCATTTAGTATCAGACCCTCTAACTGTCAGAGAATCAGAATTGGGTGAGTGGGGGTGGAGACAGAAAAAAACCTTTATGGAAATAGGGTTCTTGAGTTTAGCCATACAGTAGGGTAGCTTCTCCTCTTTCTGAGATGCTTTAAAACATTCAATGCAGAAGACAGAGTGGATAGTCTTTTAAGCATTCTCCATCTTCAAGAGGTTGGCCACTAACGAGTTTCAGGAGGAAATTGTACCTATCATTTGATGGCCAATTCAATTCTAACAAACACTTCTAAAACATCAGACACAGATTTTCATACAGATGATGACCTGATAGCTTTCTCATCCACTTAAACCTACTGGTTGATTTTATCTCCTAGTTATTAAGTACCTTCAACCCTTCCTCCAACTGTTTTGTTTCCTTGAATCCTTTCATTCAATCCAAGTCCGTGTGAATGCACACTGTGTCTTCTGCAATGAAGAGGGTTCTCTTCCGCTTAAATCATATAGTCCTTTAAAAAGGAGGATTATTAACCACTATGTCTTGGTCAAATTCAACATGAGGACTTCCTTGGTGGTCCACTGCTTAAGAATTCTACCAATGCAGGGGACACAGGTTTGATCCCCAGTCAGGGAAGATCCCACATGCCACAGGGCAACTAAGCCCATGCACCACAACTACTGAGCCAGTGCTTCTAGAGCTGGTGCTCTACAACAAGAGAAGCCACCACAACGAGAAGCCTGCACACTGCAATAAAGAATAGCCCCTGCTTGTACAACTAGAGAAAGCCATCGAGCAGCAACGAAGACCTAGTGCAACCAAAAATAAATTTAAAATTTTTAAATTCCACTGTGGAAAATTACATTTTCCCTCCCTCCCAGTTTTCCCTGTCATTTTAATTAGAGGCACTATTTAATATCCCACTCAAAATAAAACCTGTTGTNCCATCGAGCAGCAACGAAGACCTAGTGCAACCAAAAATAAATTTAAAATTTTTAAATTCCACTGTGGAAAATTACATTTTCCCTCCCTCCCAGTTTTCCCTGTCATTTTAATTAGAGGCACTATTTAATATCCCACTCAAAATAAAACCTGTTGTAGAGAGGGCTGCCTTTAAGGGGCCTGCCTTTTCTAGTACAGAGGAGACGACGTTTCAGAGATGTGTGACTAATACTCCAGGGGTAGGAGCTGAGAACATTGGGATCCTTTGGGAGTAGAGGTAGCTCCAAAGGATCAAATTGATTTTTATTTATGCCTGCGGTAGACAGTAAGACAGATTTTTCCCTCCAGCGTTTTGCAGCATCTTCTGAGATTCAGAATCAAGGCAAGAGCTGCCTGGTGATACTGTGTGGATGACGCATTCCGTGGAGCTGACTCTATGACATCATGTCATCCTGTTCTTAGTTAGAGCAGGCTGACGTGCCTGCCCTGCACACCCCAACCCTGTGAGTCACTGTGTGATAGATGGTCCAGGAAATGCAAAATGATTCTCTTCTGAAAACTTACAATTGAAAAATTGAGGCTTCCGGCCAGGGAATGTAGAGAGAAAAAAGTAAACTCTTAGGAGGGGCAGGTTCTCATTTCTGTTTTTCTTTTCACTGTTGTTCAAGTATGAAATCCTACAAGAGACTGTAGTTTATAAATAATTGTTGCTAGTGGTTTTGTCATTGATGTTTTATTGCCTCAAAAATGAAGTTTAATTTCCCACTAACTATAACTTCGTTCTGAACAGCTATGCCATCCCATATCCTAAGGAGTTTTATCATCAAAAATGATACTGAACACTGAATAAAATTGGCAATACAAGCTCCACTTGTGCCTGAAGAATCCTGTAATGCAAAACAATCTGATACATACAAACTTATAGTGGATTTGAATAATGATAAAACAAAATATCAAGGATAATCTACTAAAGAAAAAGTTAAAATTTAGTCTTATCCAAATAGTTCCAATCCAAAGGTGGGGGGCGGGAAATCACATTATGGACCTCAAACAGTAGAAATTCAAAGTTTAAAATCTTTTCCTCTTTTGTCCCTACCTCCCGAATGTCAGTAAATAAAATAATTAATAAACCAAAGACCCAGTGAACAAAAACTGCAGAGAAAAAGAAACAGCAGAGATTAATGAAACCAAGATGTTAACAAGGATAGACTCTTTCTGGCAAGGTTGACCTTTCCAGCCCAGCTCATAGTATTTCTTATTCCTGTAGCTTAAGACGCGAGGACATTCAGACAAATTAGCAAGAGCCCAAAGCCCCAGGGTTGGAAAGCAATCACGTGGAAAGCACACACTAGATACCTTCCTTTGCCTCAAAATCACTATCCTTCTCCGATAGAAATGCACTGTTAGTGGGCAGGACAGTGTCATGTTGGATCTTGGATGCTATGGGCTTGGTTTGGACCAGGCAGTCAGTCAGTCAGTTCAGTCGCTCAGTCGTGTCCAACTCTTTGCGACCCCATGAATCGCAGCACGCCAGGNCGTCTGCTTTATCATAGACTGTCTGCAGTCTCCCCAGATGTCTCGCCTCCCTCCCCATTCCAGATACAGCCGATCTCTACTGCTGCTCTTTGTGACCAAACACCATGTTTGTCCCAAACCACCAACTAAGGCCTTGGGGCGTCTGGAAGTTGAAGACGTCAGCTGAGCATGTCTTGATATTCTGGTCCCAGGGCACTTCCTCTCTTACACATCCCTCCTCACTCTCTGCTTTGGACTCTGGCCTTCTTCCATCTGACTGGTTTCTCATCGTGAGCTGTAGGTACTCTCATGTTAGATCTCCCTCTTGGGTGCATTGATTTCATTTTGAAATTCATTTGTATATGTCCATTCTGTTGATTAAAGTGTTTGAAAAGTTTAAAAAAAAAAAGATTTTATCCTTGGAAGAAAAGCAAAGACAAACCTAGATAGTGTATTAAAAAGCAGGGATATTACTTTGCTACAAAGGTCTGTCTAGTCAAGGCTATGGTTTTTCCAGTGGTCATGTCTGGATGTGAGAGTTGAACTGTAAAGAAGGTTGAGCACCGAAGAATTGATGCTTTTGAACTGCAGTGTTAGAGAAGATTCTTGAGAGTCCCTTGGACTGCAAGGAGATCAAACCAGTCAATTCTAAAGGAAAACAAACCTGATTATTCATTGGAAGGGCTGAAGCTGAAGCTGCAATAATTTGGCCACCTGATGCCAAGAGCCAATTCTTCAGAAAGACCCTGATGCTGGGAAGGACTGAAGGTGGGAGGAGATGGGGTGGCTGGGTGGCATCACCGAGTCCGTGGACGTGGGTTTGAGTGAACGCTCGCAGATGGTGAAGGACAGGGAACTCTGGCATGCTACAGTCCATGGGCTCCAAAGAGGCAGACACGACTGAGTGACTCAACAACATCGTATGTGCTTAAGAGCAAGTGTGGAAAATAAACACCTAAATGTTAATGATTATCCCTGAATTGTGAGATTTATGGGTGATTTATTTTCTTTGCATTTACTTATTTATTCTGGCTTACTTGTTTATTCTTTAACACCTTGCCACCTGAGAATCTATAAATCTAAGGTACGGNTCACATCCATGCATGACCACTGGAAAAACCATAGCCTTGACTAGACGGATCTTTGTTGGCAAAGTAATGTACCAACATCTGGTTAAATCCCAAGGATGTTTGTCCCATGAAGGTGACACTGTGGTTTCCATGAAGGAAAAGTCACTCCATCGTCACTACAATAGACAAAGAAAGCCCTGGAACCACTGTTGGATTTGAAGGTCAGCCAACCAAGCAGAACCTAACAGATCTTCTGGTCCCAGACTCTCTAACACACCCCAAAGGAACAGTAGTTCTCTTTGGACCACACTCCACTTGGCTAAATCACATGGAGCAATGAGGTTCACTCCAGTTCTCTTTACCGGATCTGGGGCTGAGAACTCAGTGGAGTTTCCAGAAATACTTCACATTACAGGTGCTTTCGTGTTCAACAGTTCACTCCCTTTGGCTTCATAGCCAGAGTGCAGGATGCCCAGATGGAAAAGTAAGAATCAACTTTGCCTTTTTCCCACATTACTCAGGGAAAGCCACAGGAAACCTCAGTAGGGGTCACAAATGGGTTCAAAATCAATGTCCTAGGAAAAAAATAGTAACAACTGATGCTGGGAAAGATTGGAGGCAGGAGAAGGGGATGACAGAGGATGAGATGGTTGGATGACATCATCAACTCAATGGACATGAGTTTGAGCAAGCTCCACGAATTGGTGATGGACAGGAAGCCTGGTGTGCTACAGTCCATGGGGTTGCAAAGAGTTGGACACAACTGAGCAACTGAACTGAACAGCAATTTTTAAAATTGTCAAAATTTTAAAGTTATAATGATGTTCATCTTGCCTTTCCTTACAAATTTTATTTATTTATTTTTCCTTACAAATTTTAGGATAATCTTTATATCCATAAAATTTCTGCTAGTATTTTAATAAGAATGGCATTAAACATTTCATTCAGAGAGAATTGACATCTTTACTATGCTCAGTCTTCCAAACCATGAACATGATTTTTGTTGTTGTTTAGTCACTCATGTTGACTCTTTGCAGCCCCATGGACTGTAGCCTGCCAGGCTTCTCTGTCCATGGGATTTCCCAGGCAAGAATACAGGAGTGGGTTGCCATTTCCTTCTCCAGGGGATCTTTCTGACCTAGGGATTGAACCCATCTCTCTTTCATTGGCAGACAGATTCTTTACAACTGAGAATGCCAAATTCGATTTGCCAATATTTTGCAAAAACTTTTATGTCTCTATTTATGTGGATATTGGTCTATAATTTTCTTTTTCTTTTTTGTACTGTCTTTATCTGGTTTTTAGAATCGAGATAATATTGGCTTCATAAAATGGACTGGAAATGCTTCCTTTCTTCTGTTTTGAAGAGATTGTATAGGATTGGTGTTAGTTCTTCTTTAAACATTTTTTAGCATTCTCCAGTGAAAACTTCTGGGCCTGGAGATTAATTTGGGGAGGGTTTAAATCATTAACTTAAAATTCCTTAATAGTTATAGGAATATTCAAGTTGTCTATTTCATATTGGGTGAGTTGTGGTAGCTTGTGTTTTTCAAGGAATTGGTCCATTTCATTTAAATTGTCATATTTATGTCATAATGTTCCCTTATTACCCTTTTGATAGCCACAGGGTGCTTAGTGATATTCCCTGTTTCCTTCCTGCTATTTTGCAGCTTCTCTGTTTTTTTTTTTTTCCTTTGTTTATCTTGCTGGATATTTGTCAATTTTGTTGGTCTTTTGAAAGAACTGATATTCTGTGATAACCTAAATGGGAATATTTAGGTTGTAGGAATTTGAAAAAGAATAGATACTTGTATATGTGTAACTGAATCGCTCTGCTGTAACCTGAAACTAACAGAATATTATTAATCAATGATAATCCAATGTAAAATTATTTTTAATTAAAAAAAATATGAACCAATTTTTGTGCCACTGATTTTCTCTACTTTTGTTTTTAATTTCATTGATACCTGGTCTTTATTATTTCCTCCCTTATGCTTGTTTCCCACTTATTTTGTTCTTTTTCTAGGTTCTTAAAGAACTTAGATTAGTGATTTGAGACTTTTCCTCTTTTCTAATGAAAGCATTTTAATGCTATAAATTTTTTTTCAGTAGTGCTTTAGTTAAGTCTCACAGATTTTTATACAGTGAACATTCATTTTCATTCAGTTCAGTTTCTTTTTACTTCCATACAATCAATACCCACAGATTACCTAGAAATGTATTGTCTAGTTTCCAGGTACATGGAGCTTTTGCTGTGATCCTTCTGTTAGTGGTTTCTAGATTAATTCCACTGTGTCCAGAAAGTACATACTATTCGACATCTATTCTCTTAAAGTTTTATGGCCTAAGATGTGTTTTATTTTGGTATATGTTCCATGAACACTTGAAAAGATTATGTACACTGCTGTGGTCGGGTGAAGCTTTCTATAAATGTCAATTAAAATTTGTTGGCTGATAGTGTTGTTGAGTTCTTCTATATCCTTGCTAATTTTCTGTTTATTTGTTCTATCAGTGTTAATAGAGGAATATTGAAGTTCTCCAACCATCATGGTGGATTTGACCATTTCTCCTTTTAGTTCTATCAGGTTTTGCTTCATATATTTTGCAGCTCTATCATTTGATGCATGCATCTTTAGGATTACTATCTCTTCATGGTGTACTGACCTCTCATCATTATATAATATCCTTTTCTGACATTTTCTTTGCTCTAAAGCCTACTTTATATGATATTAATATCGCCATTCCTGACTTATTTTGAGTAATGTTTACATAATAATCTTTTTACGTTCAACCTTTATATAGTGTTATATTTGAAGTGAGTTTCTTATTGATAGCATATGGTTGAGTCATGTTTTTTTAAAATGAACTCAGCCAATGTCAATCTGATAATTGATATATTTAAACCCTTTACATTTAATATAATTATTAATGTTATGACTTAAGCCTGCCGTTTTATATTTTGTTTTCTATTTGTTCTCTCAGTTTTTCTTTCTGTTTTCTTTTCCCTATCTTCCTGTGGGTTATAATAAATCTATATTATTTTTGAATGTATCTCTAAGTACAGCTTTTTTGGTGACTTCTCTGCGTATTGTATTATATATAGAAAACCTATATTTCTACTGACACTTTGGAGGGCAGGGAGGTGGTCTCATTGCCACTGGGCAGTGACAGAGTCCTAACTCTCCACTCGGTCTCCTCCAACCCACTCCAGTCAAGGGACTTCCTTGCTGCAGTGAGGACAGGGTAGGAATTTTTTCTTGAGTAGGTGAAGGTGACTCATGGGTTTTCTGCAGTGTTTAGCTGGGGTGAAGCAGTTATTGTCTACACGATTTCTGTCCTCCTAGGTTTCCCTTTTCCTGATCATTTGGCTAGAGAGAGCAGACTTATGCCAGGGCTTTTTTTTTGTCTGAACTTAGTGGTGGTTCTGGGTTACCAGTTCATTAAGTTCCAAGTCTGGGATATATGAGACAAAAAGAAAACCCAGGAAATTGACCATTATGTTGCTCATTGGGCTCTGAGGTTTCTAGCTGTCTGCCTTCTTTTTTTCATCTTTCAAAATCTTGTGTTTGCTTTATATATATTGTCCAGGATGTGGGATTGTACTAAGCAGACGAAATGGGGAAAAGTATGTCCACTCTTTCTTCTCAGAAGTGAAAGTGTTTTCTCCATAGCTATTTAGTGAAGAATTTAAAATAATAGGAAGACTATCAGCATTTTGATAAGACAAAGCATCAACTAGCCATTATATTGTCAGATGAATACATTTATTATCAGATAAATATATAATCAGTTCAGTTGTGTCCAACTCTTTGTGACCCCATGAACTGTAGCATCCCAGGCTTCCTTGTCCATACCAACTCCCAGAGCTTGCTCAAATTCATATCCATTGAGTCAGTGATGCTATCCAACCATCTCGTCCTCTGTCATCCCCTTTTCCTTCTGCCTTTAATATTTATCAGCATCAGGGTCTGTTCTAATGAGTCAGTTCTTCACATCAGGTGGCCAAAATATTGGAGCTTCAGCTTCAGCATTAGTCCTTCCAATGAATATCCAGGACTGACTTCCTTTAGGATGAACTGGTTAAATCCCCTTGCAGTCCAAGAGACTGTCAAGAGTCTTCTCCAACACCACAATTCAAAAACATCAGTTCTTCAGTGCTCAGCTTTGTTTATGGTCCAACTCTCACATCCATACATGACTACTAGAAAAACCATAGCTTTGACTAGATGCACCTTTGTTGGCAAAGTAATGTCTCTGCTTTCCAATATGCTGTCTAGGTGGGTCACAGCTTTTCTTCCAAGGAGCAAGCATCTTTTAATTTCATGGCTGCAGTCATCATCTGCAGTGATTTTGGAGCCCAAGAAAATAAAATTTGTCACTGTTTCCATTGTTTCCCTATCTATTTGCCATGAAGTGATGGGACCAGATGCCATGATCTTTGTTTTTTGAATGTTGAATTTTAAGCCAGCCTTTTCACTCTCCTCATTCACTTTCATCAAGAGGCTATTTAGTTCCTCTTCACTTTCTTCTGTAAGAGTGGTGTCATCTGCATATCTGAGGTTATTGACATTTCTCCCTGAAATCTTGATTCCAGCTTGTGCTTCATCCAGCCCAGCATTTCACATGATGTATTGTGCATACAAGTTAATAAGCAGGTAACTTACTCCTTTCCCAATTTGAATCTAGTCCGTTGTTCCATGTCCGGTTCTAACTGTTGCTTCTTGACCTGCATACAGATTTTTCAGGAGCAGGTAAGGGGGTCTGGTATTCCCATCACTTGAAGAATTTTCCACAGTTTATTTTGATCCACACAAAGACTTTAGCGTAGTCAATGAAGCAGAAGTAGACGTCTTTCTGAAATTCTCTTAATATATAATAGCTATCATAAAATTTAAGTTGAACATGTGTTTATTCTGATATCTCTCATCAGAAAATTGAACTTCAATTTAAGGCAAAGAAATTTTTTTGTAATGTGGAATGGTTCTTTTAATAATTCAAAAGATTTTCCATTTAAATCTTGATACTATAAGTGTTATATGAAAGTACATTTGTATTTGATTATTAATAATGCTTGAATTTTGTGTCAGTGTATAGATAAAGCAGTTTTCAGATTAAATTTTACAACTAATACAGGCATTTATTGGCAGTTGGCAAAAAGCAATCTGTTGTCTTAGCTAGATGAAATCCAGCCTCTGTCTTAAATGCTCTAACCACACCTTGCATTAAAATATTTTAAAAAAATAAATAAATCTGTCTGTAGTGGGGAAGACCCAGGTTTGATCCCTGGGTTGGGAAGATCCCTGGGTTGGGAAGAATTCTCTAGGAATTCTTGCCTAGAGAATTCCATTGGCAGAGGAGCCTGGCCAGCTACAGTCCCTGGGGTCACAAAGGTTTGGACATGACTGAGCAACTAACACCAAACCAAACCAAAAAAAAAAAAAAAAACTAACCTCTCAGTCAACCTCAAATGACCAGAATTTTCTAAACTGTGGGAACATAAGAACGTATTGTATTCAAGTCTCAGGCACCAACTCCACATGTGAGGGAGGGAGGTTTTCTAGTTTCTTGTACCCTTTCATGCAGAATTGGAGAGTTTCTCTAAAATATTTTGATCAATCCATGTATCTTCAGTTCAGTTCAGTTCAGTCACTCAGTCGTGTCCGACTCTTTGCGACCCCATGAATTGCAGCACGCCAGGCCTCCCTGTTCATCACCATCTCTCAGAGTTCACTCAGACTCATGTCCATCGAGTCCGTGATGCCATCCAGCCATCTCATCCTCGGTCATCCCCTTCTCCTCCTGCCCCCAATCCCTCCCAGCATTAGAGTCTTTTCCAATGAGTCAACTCTTCTCATGAGGTGGCCAAAGTACTGGAGTTTCAGCTTTAGCATCATTCCTTCCAAAGAAATCCCAGGGTTGATCTCTTTCAGAATGTATCTTAAAGACCAGTAATTTCAACAAAAAATTCTAAAACCATTGTACAAAATAGCAAACTATTAATTTCACCAAAGAGAACTCATTTGTAACATTAACAAAATGTCTAGTCCCCTTTTGATCCAAGATGGCTGGAAGGGTTGAGGGGCTGTCTATAAAATGTGTTGTTTCATTATATATCAACAAACCATTCTAGAAACAAGCATGCAGCCTAGGTTAACTGTCCAAATTGGAATGAATTCCAAATAGTTCATACCCACACACTTATATGTCTGACTGAATTATCTGAAACAGAAAAACATATTGCACACGTTGTTTTAAATAACTTACCCTCCTTATTCCTAACAACCCACTTAGAAGGAATAGCATATTTATATGTCAGTGTAGGATGATCCTTCCACACCAAAAATTGTGAAGCACATTACTATTTTTATGCTCTAATAAAAACTAAGTAAGTATTTATGCCCTCTTTCTCATTTTTCATGAAAACATTCACTGGCATCACCCAACACATCATAAGAGAATGCTGATTCAATTGCTGAGACATTGTGGACAAAGTAAGGACAGAAGGAAGGCAGAAATAGTGGACAAAACATCTCACAGTTTTTCCAGAAGTGAAGCAGCTGGTAACTACCCAGCAATATAGTCACTTCTTGTAAGCTTCTGAAAGTCAGTACTTTTCTGAAGCTTATATTAGCATGGAATAAGCACAGCATTTTTTTGAAAAGCTGTTTCAGACTTTGTTGTTTTAACTTCTATTCTAGTAGAATAGAGGGAAGCGTTGATAAAGCTCCCCAGCCCCCTCCCAGAAGGGTGGTTCTCCAGTCGTGGACCTCATCCCAGACTTGCTGAGTCAGAATCTCCAGAATTAAGGCCCACGACCAGCAATTGTAACAACCTCCCAGGTAACGTGGGAGATCTCTGCTTTTGTGCCTTGTGGAAAATCATTTTAACAATTAGCTTAGTAGCAACATAACACAGAGAGGAAATTAGAGCTCTACGAGGAACATCGAGTATAAACAGAATGATCAAAAAAGCTCCAGTCGTGGTGAACAATTAAAGGGCAGCCACCACAGGCCATCCTAGGGTTCAGGCCAGGAGTATCACTGCCCACCCAACAGCAAACTCAGGTCAACTTCTGGTGATGTTTCCTTTGTTGAGCCATGAGGTGAATGGTCATATAGGAAAAAAAAATTGGGGTTTTTTCCTTTCAAATTCCTTTCTTTTTGAAATAAACTTTTTTTTAAATTGCAACTTACTGAAATACTTTAGGTCTTAATGAAATGTCTTAACATGAAAACATGACATTTAAAGAAAAATCTATTAGTCAAAGAATGTCATTAATAAAAGGCGTTCTTTCTGAAGTTGACACTAGTGATTTAATTGATCAGCACCAAAAGCTAACATCAATCATCAAAGGGGCAAGCAGACAACGGTAATGTTAAAACTGTTTTTACAAGAACTATTTATATTCTCAATGTTTTCCAACTTCTTGCACTTGTAGAAATTTCACAATTTTGTAGGTAAAAATAAAGCAATAGTTGACTGTATATTTTTGATATCCTAAAACACCCCAGAATGTCCAAGAAAGGAATCGATTTTTAAATGTATATTTCCAGAGAATATATAGCAGCACTGGGGAAAGTTCTTCATTAATACAATTTTTTTAAAGAAAAGCAGAGATATGGAACTACATTTCAATATGATGAACTTGATCCTAATTGTGTAAACATATGAACCCCTGTGTATTTGAGAGGTATTAAAAAGACTAAAATGAAATATATCTAAAATCTTAACAGTTAACTCTGGGTACTAGAATCATATTATTTGCTACCATATACCTTTTTTTTGCTTCAAAATTGTCTATAATAAATGTGCATTTGTTTTATAATTATTGTAATTTTTAAGTAATCAAGCTTCCATTCCCTCAAAAGAATTCTAGGAATTTTCCTCCTTATTCATGCATGATTCATGTTCCTTTTAGCACTACCACCCCCAATCCATTAGAAAATATCCTTCAAGCACAAAGACACTGACCTCAAACTTCAACAGAGATCATTAAAACGTTCAAATTCTATGATTCTAAACATCTCTAGATGCCATATATTGGCACATTTATTTCATACATAAACAGGTTATAGGGTAATAAGAACTTTTATTCTTTTTATTATGTCAGGCAAAATCTGATGTATCTGCCATTATGCCATTCACATTCTGTTGTATTAACTTTAGGATTTATAGAGGATATTTCAAATACTAACAACTGAGACTTCACCTCTTGGAGAGTCATAGCTTGCAGATATAAATCATGCATACATCCTGTTACTAATTAAAGAGGAAGATTGTCATGTGTCGTTGGAGACAACGTAACAGACAACCGCTTCTGCCATGTCGGCTCTTGCATCCATCAAAATGTTACTGAGAAATACTCATGAGGATAAGACAAGGTTATATATACTCATGAGGCTAAGGATGATTGCCAAACACACACGTAGAGGACATTGTTTGCTACATAAAATCTTTACTTTCAAGTTATTCCAGTGGTATGTATATGGCAAAGAGAGGGTTTGGGAGTCAGGAGGGAAATTGGAAAAGGAATTCAAGCTCCAGATTTGCTATATAGGAGAGCCTTGGGGATAGGAATCTGATTGATACAGAAGAAAGGTACTTGGTCTTGAAGCTGCAGTCTCAGGTTCAAGTGCCAATTTTCCCAGTTACTACCTTCATGACCACTGATGAATCATTCAATTTCTTTAATTCATTTGTGAGAGGGGAATTCAAATATCAAATGGATAGGATGAGAACTACATGAAGAAATATATGCAAGTTCTTTATGTCATAAGTCTTTGGATTCCCCAGTAAATGCCAGTTCCTTTCTGGTTCATCCGTGAGGAGGAAATTATAACATTCACTTGTTGTCAGGAAATGGGTTTCATCGGCTCAGGTAGGGCAGGTTTGCTCCCAAGGTGGCACAAGGCCCTGACAGCAAAAGAACAAAACTCAAGCCTGAATCCTCAAGACTACTTTTTCCTACTATGGGTCAGGACCCATTAGCGGGATATACAGCAGTTTACTGTGTGTGATTAATATTTTAAGTGAAATAGAATGGACCACACTAGAGCTCATCAAATGTGGTAAGGGTAAATTTCACGGAAACCTATCTCAGTTCCATATATGTGTACATATTAACACATATATACTGTATTTTAATGTGAAATGTATTTCTTACTGTGGATCAAGGTCAAATTTTTTCAAAAACTACTTCTTTAGAGAAAATGAGTTTTCTTTTTTTTTTTCAGAGAGAATAATTTATTAGTTTCTGTAATCAAACCCATGTAGATAAGACCTTACATATTTAACAGAGTGTGTTACCCCTATACAAATGGAAAAAATTATGTTTAACGTTTCTAGACCAATATGGCTGTTAATTTCTGTACAATGCCAACCCAACATGGTACAACTGGTATACTTTTTCCAAAGTTGACAGCACAGCGAAAGTTTCCAAAAATTCAAATTATATATATATATAGATTTATTTATTTATATAAAAAGACCAATAGCAGTATGTTATGCATCAATAGCAGCAACAGCTTTTCCAAGTTCTGCAGTCATCTGAACAAACTTATAGAGACATCCAGCACACTCCATTAAAAAAAAAAAGTAAAAAAACAAAACCTCAGAAAACAGCAAAGTTCTGTTACTGTTGTGGTACCTGGCACATTTTTTTTTTTTAATTACGTTTCTCAATCATCATCTGGAAAGAAAACATTCTAGAATAACGTCATTAAAAACAGATCTGATAAAGCACGGTCACTACTACATATCATAAAGCAGGTACAAGATATTTTACATTCACAGAGGTATGATACAGTACTGTCCTATATCTATAATAGTAGAGGATATAATTAAAAAGGCATTATTTGAGACCTGATTCTACTTTTCCAGCAGAGGGCCCAAAGGATGGTTATGACACAGCTCTGGTACAGAAATGCACCTTCTTAGAAGTGCACTTCCTTTCTTTATTGGCATAGTTCTAGGTACTCACTGATCTTCATGAACATCAGCTAAAAACTGTTTAAAAAAATAAACAAAAACCAACCATTGGATTCATACAAAGATGACCTAAGAGAGGCAAGCAGGACTCAACCTAAGTAGCATTTAACCAACTCTGTCATGTCTGAATGGTTAAGAGCTTCATGGAAGCAAGGAGATGCCAAGTAGCACTTCAAAGCTTTGGGCCACAACCAGATCACAGCATCATTTCAAACAGAAGCAGTAGCCAAACACTGCCCACTTGGATATGTTCAAGGATGTTGATGTCAGTATTTCATCATCTGCTCACTCATCCAGGAAGAAGGGGAGATCACTTACTGTACTTTGATTGTGTTCAACTCAATCACCATGTTACAAAAATAGCAAGCTGCCATAATAAAAAATAAGGCTCCTCTATCCAGCACCAGTTATCTTCTATTCTTCACGACCAAGCCCATAAAGGCTATAACCATATTCCAAGAACATGAGGGAGCACAGAAACCACATTTGATGTCTTAGCTGGGATCATCACATTGTTCAGGCTGAGCTATTCCTCTGTGGTGTTATTTCCCTCATATTTCTGGTGTTTCATCTAACCATAAGGATTTTAATTCTACATTATATGCACTCAAGGAATGTGTGCACGTATTCATGTACAAATTCTGACTGAAGATACATGGCCATCAACAGAGTGCATGTTATACAGTAGGTGTAAGCTGGCAAAGCCTCATTTTACTGGTGCAGCAGCTGTGTGTCAGTGTAAATTGCTCCTATGTCCTCTGACATTATCCTGTCCAGAGCTTGGAGGTGTGCAAGGGACATAGGAGAAAACGAGTTTTCAAAGTCTCCACCCAAAGGCTCATGTCACAATGATTCTGAGTTTGAAAGAAGCAAGATAGGAACTGATTGGAAACAGTATCCTGTTCCCCACAGGACAGTGGTAAACATAGGCTGTTGAGACCTCAGCCAGATCCTTGACAGTGGTACATGAGATCCTTGTGGGCAGATGCAAGCTGGGAGAAACCCTGGATACTAGGGAGACTTGGCTCCTGGGATGCTGGGGGTTATTAGCAGCTCTCTTCACGTTCCCCAGGGAAACCACTGGCCCACTCTCTGGGCCATCTGGGTTTTGTTCACCTCCTGCTCTGTGGTACTCATCACCCAGGACCAGTTTTCTTACCTCCCTCCTGGCACACACAACTTTTGTGGCTGAGCTCTAGTTCTCATTCTTCCCCACCTTGCCTCACTCAGAGCTCTGCAGAGAGAGGACAAAGCAATAAACGATAGATCAGAAAGATGCCGTCACCTTACGGGCCCAGAAAGTGAAAAGTCTTGCAATGATGGACCCAAACCAGGTGGAATGTGTCAGAATATCTAAAGAAAGACTGTATTACAAAAACACTTGTGGAAACAGGAAGTCAGTCACTCGTTGGTGGATCTAAGAACCATTCTCACTCCTATTCCCTTTTCACTTCCCAGTACACAAGATGGAAAAGCCAGATGCTGCTTTGCAGCTGGAGGGGTGGGTGGCAGGCCTGTACAGGGGCCATGCAGTGGATCATGAAACACAGTTCTGGCCAGTGAGAAACAGAAGTCTGCTGGGGGTGACACAGTAGTTTTTGCTTTCATAATAAAAGGGACATGTAAGGATGATGCCACCCCTACCTTCACCTCCTATGGCCTTGAATGAGAGATATAATGGTTGCAAGGACATGGCATTTAGATTCAGACAGATCTGCATTCAAGTCTGTCTCCCCACTTACTTGAGGTGTGGTATTGGGTAAAGGCCTTAACATGCCTTATCTGTAAAATGGGTTTAATAATGCCTGTAGATGCTCCAGTGAGAAGAGACAGATGAACTACGGTGGTCAGATGTTCAGTCCTCAGCTGGTACATTGTCCTCAAGTGGCAGCTTTGTGCGATTGCCAATTGTCATCAGAAGGCACTCTCCACTGTTGCTGTTCTCTGGGTGCTTCATCCTTCACTGATTTCCTTGGTCCCATCCCTGTCTCTGGAAAAAATCCACTCATTAAACTCTCTCCAACTAACCATTTCACCTATTTCCTGCTACAGTCCCAACTGATGCAATCACTGATCAAGTATGCTTGTCTTGGACGGAACTTCACTCCAGCAAAGAGTAACTAGCTCAACCAGGCCCCAGAGGCCCTCTTGATCTAAAGGCCCCTCGAGCCAAGCCTTCTGTCCCTTCATGTCTGCTGTTGACCCCCAATTACCCAGAAAGGACCCTGACCTTCCTAGTGGGACATCATGCACCTGCCTCAGGGACACACACACACACACACACATCACATCCCAACCAAAGAAAAGTAAATGGCATCCAGGCAAGGTCACTTTTGTTGTTTAGTTTCTCAGTCATGAACAACTCTTTGCAACACCATGTACTGCAGCATGCCAGGCTGCCCTATCCTTTGCTATCTCCCAGAGTTTGCTCAAACTAGGCAGGATCACTAGCTAGATTAAATTTTCAGATGAATAAAGAAAAAGCAGAAAGGACTAAAGTTTGGGATTTAAAGTTTAAAACACTTTAAACTCCATCTAGTTTCATGTTATGTCCCTAAAGCCTACTACAAGGCATTTGGTGAGCTCCAGAAATGCGTGTGCCTCTCTCCCCATCCCCATCCCAGCCCTGGAGAAGAAGGGAAAGTGAGTGGCCAGGAAAAGCCCCCTCATAACTGTGCTGGAGAGAGGGGAGAGGGCCATCAGTGATTAGATGATCTCAGTAGTCTGGACTACCTTTCTGTTCCATGTTGTGGGCATACTCTTCATTAATCTTGATTATGTTATCAAAATCTTAAATTTCCATGTTTTCTTTTGGCATTACTTCTCTTATTTTATCCTGGACTCCTTTGAGAATCCTAACATGCCGACGTATTGAGAAGCAACTTTCCTCAAGCTTAGTGACCAACTTCCACTCATCATTTAACATAAAATTTAATGTAGCAGAGTTCCAATTCCTGCTGGAATCATCCCCTCTGTTCCCACATTTTGGGGGCCTTGGGCTCCCAAAGAGCTTTTCCCTCTGGCTCCCCTTTGCTCAGTGGATTGTTGGGCTGCCTGGGCGTCCTCGGTTCCTGGGTGCAGGCACCCCAGCACCGCCTACAGCATTCTATCCCCACACCAGCTATCTCGGGATCGGCCTTGGCTGCTGCCAGGACAGTCACTTGCTATTACCAGCAGTTTCCCAGCAATCAGCAGCAATTAGCAACAGCCTGCATTCACACACATTAGAAACCACTCAGCAAACTCAGAGAGAAAAACTTCTGAGAATTTCAAAGAATGGCTGACCTCTTTCCATCTTCCAGCTGCAGCGAGAAGCCTCACACCCATCTCCCCAGAACTCTAAAGAGGCTGCCAGTGTACACTAGACCTTGTAAGCCTGGGAGAGGCTATGCTTTCTATGGGGTCTGCAATATATCTTTCTGGAGCGCCCTCCTTGAAACACGGTTTGGCCAGATGCTAAGTGACTAAGCTCCACATTGTCCTGTGATGAAGGCTCAGAAGTCATTCGCCTTGAGCTCCTTCCATCAGCAAAGTGGCACCAAGGGATGAATCTTAACACCCTCATCATTCCATCCAAGCCACCAGTTGGCTACTCCCACCGGCCAATGCCCAGAAGTCAAAGTCTTCAAAGACAAGGCGTGGATGTAAGTGTCGAACTGTTGTTATTTTAGAGAAAGCCCATCAGCAATCTATCAATACATATTATTAAACAAACTTTTACTGAGCCTCTCCTACATTTCCAGACACAGTGCAGGTACTGGTATTCAGAGCTGAGGAGTTCACAGTGTATAAAGAGAGAAATCTAAGTAGACAGTTTCCATGCAGTGTTGTGATAAACACCGTGGTAGCAAGAGGCACTGGGTGCTGGGGAAGCCTAGAAGAGGACATCAAGAAAGCCTTCCTGGGGCTTCCCTGGTGGCTCAGTAGTAAAGAATCCACCTGCCAGTGCAGGAGACAGGGGTTTGATCCCTGGACTGTGGAAGATCCCACATGGCATAGAACAACTAAGCCTGTGTACCGCAACTCCGGAGCTCAGGCTCTAGAACTCAAGAACCACAACTGCTGAAGCCAGCTTGCCCTAGCTTAGCCAGCTTGGCCTCAGCAACAAGAGAGGCCACCTCAAAGAGAAGCCTGAGTACCACAAGTAGAAATTAGCCCCTGCTCACCACAACTGGAGAAAAGCCCACACAGCAATGAATGCCCAGTACAGCCACTAAATAAATAAATACAGTTATTGAAAAGAAGAAGAAGAAGAAGGTCTTTCTGAGAATGTAATGCTCAAACAGAGCCTTCAAGAAGAAGTAGGACCTAACAGGGCAAGGATAGCCAAGAGCATATCAGACAGATGCTCTGAGAGGCAGGATGCCGGGCACCTGGGGAGCTGCCCTGGTAGGTCAGGGAATGGGATGGGCACAAGGTGGTGAGAGATGAGACTGAAGGAGTCAGTGGAGGCAAAACTTAAGAGGTTCTTGATGAATTACAAGGTTCTTTCGACCTCTATCTCTCCCTGGGTTGGGA
Organism: Neotragus pygmaeus; assembly: GCA_006410875.1. Taxonomy (NCBI): domain Eukaryota; kingdom Metazoa; phylum Chordata; class Mammalia; order Artiodactyla; family Bovidae; genus Neotragus; species Neotragus pygmaeus. The sequence goes on along the minus strand of SJYV01048237.1, from coordinate 1,945,043 downwards.
CGATGCCCTGGAGGAGGGAATGGCTACCCACTCCAGTATTCTTGCCTGGAGAATCCCATGGACAGAGGAGCCTGATGGGCTACAGTCCATAGGGTCGCAAAGAGTCAGACACGACTGAGTGATTAAGCACAGAGCCATGAAAGAGGGAAATTTTAGAAACAGAAGAGAACCTGGACATCAACTAATGTTACCAAGTAAGCTAAGGCCTAGGGAGGTCAAGCTAAGACTAGAGACAGCCCGTGGAGATGATGGGGAGCCAGTAGCTCACTTAAGACTTGACAGTCCACCAAGCCCTTTGTCATCACATCTCCATAACAGAGGAAAACGCAAACAGGTCAAAAGCCCTAATCCGTAAGCATTAACCACTGCCTGGCTGAGGGATCTTCAGTAAGTCCTTTTATGGCTCTGATCTCTTTCACATCTACAAGAGCAAGAGACTGGATCACTGGTGCTCTTTCCAATTCTGACACCATGTTTCTAGAATCTGTTACCACAAAGCCTGTACTGACAAACTGGAAAAAGGTAACTTCTCCTACAAAAACGGATAGTTACAATTTTTTGAAGGTCTTAAGTCAGTTCAGCTCAGTCATGTCCGACTCTTTGAGCCCCCATGGACTATAGCACGCCAGGCCTCCCTGTCCATCACCAACTCTTGGAATTTACTCAAACTCATGTCCATTGAGTCGGTGATGCCATCCAACCATCTCATCCTCTGTTGTCCCCTCTCCTCCCGCCTTCAGTCTTTCTCAGCATCAGGGTCTTTTCAAATGAGTCAGTTCTTCGCATCAGATGACCAAAGTACTGGAGTTTCAGCTTCAGCATCAGTTCTTCCAATGAACACCCAGGACTGATCTCCTTCAGGATGGACTGGTTGGATCTCTTTGCAGTCCAAGGGACTCTGAAGAGTCTTCTCCAACACCACAATTCAAAAGCATCAATTTTTCAATGCTCAGCTTTCTTTATAGTCCAACTCTCCATCCATACATGACTACTGGAAAGACCATAGCTTTCACTAGACAGACCTTTCTTAGCAAAGTAATGTTTCTGCTTTTTAATATGCTGTCTAGGTTGGTTATAAATTTTCTTCCAAGAAGCAAGCGTCTTTTAATTTCATGACTGCAGTCACTATCTGCAGTGATTTTGAAGCCCAAAAAGATAAAGTTTCCACTGTTTCCCCATCTATGTGCCATGAAGTGATGGGACCAGATGCCATGATCTCAGTTTTCTGAATGTTGAGTTTTAAGCCAAAGGTCTTCAGGAGGGCTATAACTCATATTTCTCATCATAATCCATTCCCCATTTAAATCAACTGGTCATGAATAATTTAACATCACCCTACTGAAAGTCTGCAATTAAACCCCCAAATGAGGTGACTCCGAAATCTCTAGAAAATCCTCTGACCCCCAAAAGTCATTTTCTCACTCCAAGTGGAAACTGTTTCATGATATGCAACCAGAGGCCCCAAAGCTTAACTTGCTTTCTTTTTTACTTTAAACGTGGGCACTGAAAATTTACAGGGACATTTCATAATAAAGAAATGAATATGTCACACCCTCTGCCTTCTTTGTCGTTTATTATTAAAGACATCTGTGGGACAGCAGGCTCACATTACTTCGGATCCATCCAGGCCTGCTGGGAATCCTCATTATGAGCTGAGGAGCCCAACCAGAAAGGCCCTTCATTTACCGAGAGCCGGACAACATGGCTGTTCCCGCAAGGATGGAAGGTGCAGGCGGGACGACTCAGCAGGAGCAAAAGTATTCTTCAGGAGTGGTGACGATGTATCATGCAAACAACCTAAGAAACAAGAGAAAAAGAAAAAACAGAAAATGTAAACTTGCTAAGTTTTCAACAATGGAGATTTAGTTGTTGTTGTTGTTTTTAAATCAGGTTTCAGTGCTTCAAGGCACTGGGCTCTAGTGTAGGATCCAAATATGTTAAAAAAAAAAAAAAAACTGAGCCCTGCCCTCAAGGAGCTTATAGTCAAAGAGGGGAGATGGGAAATGAAAACAAGAAGCGGAAGAAATAGATGCCATGAAATCAGAAGTCAAGTTCAGAGAGGAGGGAAATCCCAGTGCCCTGGGTGAGCAGTTAAATCTGCGACAGGCAGAGTGAGGGTGGGACTTGGGCAGAAAGTGAGTGAGCAGCATCCATCTTCCAGGTTGTCAGGGCCACCTCTTCGTCACCCCACACAACCCTTCTTCATGATTTCCGTCACAGCACTCCTGCCTCCCAGTTTCCTTTCCTCCCTTCCTTTCTTCCTCCCTTCCTTCCTTCTTTCATTCTCTTGTTGGTTGTGTCTCCCCAACTAGAAGGCAGGTACTATGAGAGCAGGACTTTGTCTTGCTCTCTGCAGCGCCTAGAGCAGTACCTGGCATGCAACTGGTGTTCAATAAATGTGTGAAGGCAGGAGGGCAAGGCAGGCACTCGGGAAACCAAGAAAGCAGGCAGGGAGAGAGAGAGGGAGGCAGCAGGAAAGATACCATCCACAGAAACGGATTCATGCCCCTACTCATCTTTGCCTTCTCTCCTATTACTTCTGAGAGATTTATTCTATTTTATCCTATTCCTTCTCTCGGATTACTTCTGAGAGATTTACCCTGATGCCTCAGCTCACCCAATTCTTGACCTGGCCCTAAATTATTTTACAGGCTGCCCTCTCCCTACCACATACCCCACCAAACTGCATGGTCACTTGCACATGCTGTGTCTTTGTTCCTGCTGCTCCCTGTGCCAGGAATATCAACCCTTTGTTACACCTTTCTATGCCAGATAAATGCCTGCTCACTCATCAAAACTAAAGGTGGCAATTTAGCAATATCTAACAAAATGTTAAATATGTACTCCTTTTGATACATCAACCCACTTTTGCAAATGCACCCTTAGGACTTCTCACACAGGGTGAATGTCACCCCTTTTGGGAAGATCCCTCTGACTCCAGTAACAAAGAGAACATCCCTTTTATATAAATCATGGATCCCACAGTTTTTAACTATCATTTACAAGCTTTTCTCCTGATATTGAACCTGAGCTCCTCATAAAACTTACATGAGAATAGACAGACAAAAATGTAAGTAAGAGAGCAAATAAATACATAAACATATACTTTCAGATAAGAGCTGAAAATAAAATGGCTAGTGCAATCTCCAAAGAAAGAGTGAGAGACTCCCTTTTCTAGTGTATTGTGCTCTTACTGGGTGTGTATTGAGATTGTCATGCTTTAAAATGTAAATTCTCCCCTAAGGGTCTGTAATATGTATGCGCTATGATATTCCATGGAATGTTATGGGCATCTGGGTTCTGTCTGCCCAACTACGCTGTAGAATTATAACAGCAGAAACCATATCCTGTACATCCTTTTCCTGCCCCTTGTCACCTGGCATAGCAGGATTTCATTTACTAGTTATAAAAACAACTGAAAGCATAAGTGCTACTAATGAGTCCAATGCATCATCTCTTTATAAAATGTTCAAACACATGGAGAGAGATGAACCTCAAAATGGAAGATGCTCATTATCAACTTAACAGAGATCTGTAACTGGTTCCTAACCAGTTCAGATTTAAAACAAACAAAACAGAGCAAAAAACTTCTAAGACTATAGATTAGTATAATTCTAATAGGTAATCTGAACTTACTATCTTTAAAATGAACTTGTGACTTATAAGCATCTTTATTTCGAAGTATAGAAACCTATGGCAAGTGATTCATGCATAGCCTCTGTTATACCCTCTGTATTCTGTTTTATAGCAGCCTCATAAGAGAAGACATTTGCTTATAAAAGAAAATAGTGTTTATTTAAAAATTCCTTCAGAATGCCAGGGAATATTAGAGGAAATTGATATTACTAAATGAGTAAGACAAATCTAAAATACCTATTTAAGAGAAAAATTACTTTCTCAATCTTAATCCATAATATTCATACCAAAACATGCAGTAATTGTTCTTTTAATTATTTTCCTATTTGTCTTTTCTCTTTTGTTTTTCTGATTGGGTAAACAATGTACTCAGTGAAGAAAAAAGAAGTTCTTTTTAGAACAAATAGGAGGGTAAAGAGAGGCTCTATATTGTTTGGACATTTACCATGGGAACATTTCCTACCTGAGGAAGAGAATAGATATGAGCCAGTTTTCAGTGGAAAAACATCACAGTGACTGAAATGTTTATTTTTTATTGTTGTCACTCACACCAAACTCCACAGGGTTCTTTCGTTGTTTAAAAATGAGCTATCAAAATTGTTAAGATGACAATTTTCTCCAAATTGAACTATATATTCAACACAATGACAATTATGATTCCATAAGAATTTTCAGTGGAAATTGATAAATGTGTTCTAAAACATATATGAAAATGCAAAGGAATTAGGAGAACCAAGACCTTCTTGAAAAAGAAGAAGGAGGGGAAGGGGAGAAGGAGAAAGAGAATCACATACATAGTTGATAAAAATGAACAGGTATTGGGAATTGAGGATTAATGTATACACTACTGCATAGCACAGGGAACTATATTCAATATTTTGTAATAGCTTATAAGGGAAAAGAATCCAAAAAAGAATATATATATATATAACTGAGTAAAACTAAGTAAAACTGAATCACTTTGCCATACACCTGAAACTAACACAATATTGTACATCAACTATAATTTTTTTTTTAATGAAGAGACAAGTCACGGACTGGAAAAAATTATCACCATATATATTACTACACCCTACCAGATGGGCAAAATTTTTTCACCTGTTAAAAAAAAAACATTTAAAATTTAATAAATATTTTCAAGAATGTGGCTCATTGGAAACTCTTACACATTGCTGGTAGAAATATACATTTCCAACTACAGTAGACTCCATTTGTTGTAGTAGTTATATTCTATACACTTGCCACAAACACTGAGTTAGCAAATATTGAACCATTGTTCCTAGAGGACATAAATGTTCCCTGCTAGTCTCTAGTCACAACGTTTTGTCAATCAGTCAGTGCATAACCTCATTTTATGTGTATTTCTGTTCAAAGACACCTTATTTAATATAGACTTTGATTCATTAATGTTGAACTCATAGCCCAACAGTACTATAACTCAAGCCTAAAAGGAAACATCCAACACAAATCTCTGTAAGGCACACCCTGAAGACAGTTCCCACTATGTGACTCTGCCCTTTTGGTCATAGCTGACTGGGTCATTGATGGCCACCTGACCCAAACTGGGCTAATCAGAATCTATCTCTCAAGAATTTAAACTGACAACCATACTGCAGAACCATTAGCAGCTGTAATACTAATGGCCATTTCTCAAGTGAAGGTTGAGCTGTCCCCAGAACTTCCCAGCATAGCCCCTTCCTGAACACTAGTTATTCAGGGTTTCCTACAATTTCCATGAGGTTTCTTCTCACAAATCTACATTCCACAAGTAACTAAGACACAGTCATGTGTTCATTCAACAAACTTTCCAAGCATCTACTACCTGCCAGGCACATAGTTGGAAACTTAGAGAGTGGATCCAAATGTCAAAACAGCTATTGCAGGCAGATTCTTTATTGTCTGAGCGGCCACAGAACCCCAACTATATAGTTACTGGCTGTGAAAAGTGCCACAGCAGAAAAGCATGGGTGCTTTTAGGGAATTACTTTTGTCACAAATGAGATAACATATGTAAAGCACTTAGCACAAGGCTTGGCTCCTAAAAGGCTCTCAGTGTACTATATTCTTTGGCCAAATTCTCTCTAAATAATTGTTCTGGCACAAAGTCTTCCTGGGTGTGGCCCATATTCTGCCAAACTGTTCTAATTGGCAACTAATTTACTCCTTGCCTTTACTTTCTGCTGCCAAATTATTAGTCCCAAAATATCACTCTGATTATACTGCCTAGATGTATCCCATGCCAAAGAGTTTGGACTCTTTCCTGTAAGCCAGCTGTGAGGTTTCAGATGGGAGAGATGTAGATAAGCAGGTTCTTGTCACCTGTACCCCTTACTCCAAAGGAAATAAAGACACTGCTACTACAGAGGAGAGAAGGGGAAAGGCTGGGTGTCAGGAAGGCCACTGCAGAGCTCATTATTTCTACCATGTGCTTAGTCTCTCAGTTGTGTCCAACCCTTTGCGACCCCATGGACCATAGCCCACCAGGCTTCTCTGTCCATGGGGATTGCCATGCCCTCCTCCAGGGGATTTTTTCAGTCCAGGGATTGAACCCAGGTCTCCCGCATTACAGGCGGATTCTTTACCATCTGAACCATCAGGGAAGCATTATTTCTAGTGAGTTAATTAAGTTGTCTAGTTATCCAAGTAAGTTACAACCGATGAGGGAGGTGGGTGGGGAACAAAACAGTTGCTCTGAGGTAGGCCCTTCATCCTTCAGTGCTGAGAAGGATTTGATCACTCAGAGCAAACTGCTATAAGGATGATTAATCCAGTAAAATGTTCAGCTGGCAGCTCTGTCTGCCTCCCGAGAGCCCTAGTGGATATATGGGTGCTGGAGACATTCTCTTTGGGAAACCCCAACAGGGGCTACCCTGCCACCTCTGCTCTCCTTCTCCTTCTTTGCTTTATTCTCCCATTCTAAAGCATTCTGTGGCACTTAATGTGGCCACAAAAGATCACAACCAATTGTAGGAGAACCAGCTTGTTTCTGGTAGGACTCATAGTTGCAGGAAATAGGGTTTATTCCTGGAAAGAATTAAGGCATAAGCACTTTATTTTATGAATCATACCATCCTGTGTAGAAGCAAAGTGCACCTTATGAAAAAATCATTACTGTTCATAAAACCAAACCCAAGTCTGCCCCAAAAGGAGGGGTGAGCTTGATGGAATGCTTCCTGTCTCTGGGGAGTAGCTATAAGACCCATTACAAAGCAACTTTGAAATGACGTATGACTCAGGAAAACTGCTTATAAACTAGCACTTAAACGTAAACTTCTTTGACTGTCAGCTCTTTTTCTCCCTTCAATTTTTAAATATAAGATAAAAGAGATCCTAAGTGAAAGTTCAGCAGATAGGGCAGAAGTAAAGCAGAATTTTCTACGTGCATGGGAGTCTGTCAACCCAATCAGTTCAAACATGAGTTGGGCTCCCCTCACCTGGAGTCCGGGAGTTCCTACTTTCCTCCTTGTTACCCATCTGCATTCTGGCAGGGATAGAGGGCACCTGTCCACTGGGGCTGGTGGGTTTGGATCCCAGCCACATGGCTTGTCTCCCTCTCTCATTGACCCTTACATCCCAGCATCCCTTTCTCAGGAGGCCAAATGGAAAGCAGCTAATTCAGAGACTCTCAAAGATTTTTTCTGGAGGATGATAGTTTGAAAAGCCATTGTGCAAAAGCTCGGGGGGCCTGAGAAAATAAAGTAAAAGCACTTTAGAAAGGCCAAATGCAATAGTAGATGTACACCCTTCAGTGTAATAAATGTTCTCTGATTGTTTTCCCCTAAAAAAGAAAGAAAAGACAAATGCTATTCAGAACAGACTTTAGAATAAGCCCATATCTATAAAACTGAGGAACCATTCTCTTAAACACTGAGACAGGAATTTAACTTGGAGCTAAGTATTAAAAGATTAATATCAGGTAGTATTTGCTCTTAAGAAACTCAGATATAATAGAAAGACGGCCACTTTAAACACTTTCAGGAATGATAAAATTTATACAACATTGACAAGAATAGTTGCTGTTTTGAGGCTCAGTGTCCAGTCCCCATTCTGATATCAGCACCCAATTTCTCCTACCCTATTAGATTCAGTCTGGGTGGAATAGCTCAGTCTTGGTATTCTTCCCAAGATCCAAACTAAGTCAACTGGACGCTAATCACTGAGAATTATAAAAGGTGCTATGGAAATACAGGGAAGGATTCACAATTCTGCCAGGAAAGACCATGGGAAACTTCCTGAAGAAAGTGATGGTAGCTTTGAGTCATGATAGCCTGTTAAAAGTTAGAGAAGCAGGGTAAAAAATCAAGACATTCTCAGAGCATTAATTTGCAAAATTTAAAAAAAAAGACATAACAAAAACACAACAACAGAAAAATGACAGGGACCAGATATGACCAAAGTAGAGGTTGAACATGAAAGTAAATTTTAATTCTGGTAAAAAGTTTCAAAACAATATTGATGTTCAGCCCTCNAAAAAAAAAGACATAACAAAAACACAACAACAGAAAAATGACAGGGACCAGATATGACCAAAGTAGAGGTTGAACATGAAAGTAAATTTTAATTCTGGTAAAAAGTTTCAAAACAATATTGATGTTCAGCCCTCACCCCACACATACAGAATCAGAATCTTTGGGACTGAGACCAGGCATTGGCCTTATATAAAAGTTCCCCCAGATAATTCTAATTGTAACTGGAAAATAAACCCTCCAGGTCATAGCAGGCAAATGCCTTGCCTACACAGCAGACCCAACACAGGGTTACTTTCCCCCAAGCTGGACATCTGAAATGGTGTCATTCTTTATCTATTTTATATCTGTTTTCATATCTCCTTCCACACTAGACTCTGAGCAAGGGCCCTGCTTGTCTTATTTTCATATCTCAGCCTAGGACCCATGATTGCTACTCACAAGTATTTGTGAAAATACCACAGGAAGGAAAAAATTCACCTACCTTCTTCTGATGAACACTGGATGTACTGGTCATCATTTCTGTCACTCAAGTAAAGAGCCTTAAGGTCTTTAGAACCGCTTTTCAGGGTAGTCATATAAGAGGAATTCTTGTTTAAATTTGGAAAGAACTAGCAACTCCTATTTGATAGCCCAGCACCTTATTTCCTTCATAGCACTTGTTATCTGGAATTATATTTACTTATTGTTGTGCTTTTTCATTACCTCTCACACTAGAATGTAACTTTGTGAGGGCAGAGATTGTTGGGGGTTTTGTTTACATTTTAAAATTTACTACTGTATCCCAGGACATAGGCAAAGTAGGTTCTTAATAAATATTTGTTGAAGGAAAGAATAAATTCCAAGGGATAGAAAATATGGGGATAGCTATCAGGAAAAGATGAAGCAGACTGAATTCTTAAAATATATTGTCTATTTAGGGAGTAGGGCTAAGAATTATTAACTATTTTATTTCCCATGTCTTTACTGAATCTTCTGAGCCAGATAGTCTTATGGTCTGTGAATTCGAAGTGAGTAAAATCCAGCTTTTGTCCCTGAGGGGTGTGTGGTCTAGTTGAGGAGACAGAACCATCCATCTGTGTGCGTGTGTGTATGCTAAGTTGCTTCAGTCATGTCTGACTCTTTGCAACCCTATGGATTGTAGCCCTCCAGGCTCCTCTGTCAATGGGATTCTCCAGGTAAGAATACTGGAGTGGGTTGCCGTGCTCTCCTTCAGGGCACCTTCCTGACCAGGGATAGAATCTGCATCTCTTGCACTGTCTCCTGCATAGCAGGCAAATTCTTTACCACTGACCCACCAGGGAAGCCCATCAATCTGTGTATTCTTGTATATTATCCAGTGCTGACAAAGGCCAAAGGGTTGCTATACAAAACACTGAAAAGATTACCTGACCTAGGGCAGTCTGTTCCATTTCCTCAGATTTGGATTCATCTAAACAGATCAATATGAAATAGGAGTTTCTGGTTGTTCAGCTGCTGAAGTCACATCTGACTCTTTTGTAACTCCATGGACTGTAGCCCCCCAGATCCTTTGTCCATGGGATTTTCTAGGCAAGAATACTGGAGTGGGTTGCCATTTCCTTCTCCAAGGGATCTTTCTGATCCAGACATTGAACCTGCATCTCCTGCATTGACAGATGGATTCTTTACCACTGAGCCAACAGGTAAGCCTTATTAGTTTTCTAGGGCAGTCATAATAAAGTACCACAAACCAAGTAACTGGCACAATAGAAATGCATTGTCTCAAAGTTCTGGAAGCTAAAGGTTCAAGATCAAGGCTTTGCCAGGCTTGGTTTCTTTTGAGGACTATGAGGAAGGAGCTGATTCAGGCCTCTCTACCTGACTTATGTATGGTATCCTTGCATGGTATTCCCTCTATGTATGCCTATTTCTGTGCCCTTTTTTAAGGACCAAGTCATATTGAATAAGAGCCCACACTAATAACCTCAATGTAATTTGATTACCTCTATAAAGATCCTATTTCCACATAGAATCACATTCTGAAGTGCTGAGGGTTAGGACTCCAAAATATCTTTTGAAGGGGAACACAAGTCAACCCATAACACAAGGCTAGTCCAATCCCTTTGTTCAGGCCAATGGTTGTAGTTCTCTGGCCTACAAACCTTTCTCCAGGGCTATTAGTGAGTAGTAATATGGAAACAGGGTTACACAGAGTTAAATACAACTGAAGTAGTTTAGCATAACACACACAAGATGGATATAGTTCACACTTTATACATGAGCTACNGAGTAATGGAAATAAAAGCAAAAATAAATAAATGGGACCTAATTAAACTTAAAAGCTTTTGCACAATGAAAGAAACTATAAGCAAGGTGAAAAATCCAGCCTTCAGAAAGGAAGAAAATAATAGCAAACAAAGCAACTGACAAAGAATTAATCTCAAAAAGATACAAGCAACTCCTGCAGCTCAATTCCAGAAAAATAAGCAAGCCAGTCAAAAAATGGGCCAAAAAACTAAACAGACGTTTCTCCAAAGAAGACACACAGATGGCTAACAAACACATGAAAAGATGCTCAACATCACTCATTATCAGAGCAATGCAAATCAAAACCACAATGAGGTACCATTTCACACCAGTCAGAATGGCTGCNGCCAAAAAACTAAACAGACGTTTCTCCAAAGAAGACACACAGATGGCTAACAAACACATGAAAAGATGCTCACCATCACTGATTATCAGAGCAATGCAAATCAAAACCACAATGAGGTACCATTTCACACCAGTCAGAATGGCTGCCATCAAAAAGTCTACAAACAATAAATGCTGGAAAGGGTGCGGAGAAAAGGGAACTCTCTTACACTGTTGGTGGGAACGCAAACTAGTACCGCCACTATGGAGAACAGTGTGTAGATTTCTTAAAAAAACTGGGACTAGGACTGCCATATGACCCAGCAATCCCACTGCTGGGCAAACACACTGAGGAAACCAGAACTGAAAGAGACCCGTGTACCCCAATGTTCATTGCAGCACTGTTTATGATAGCCAGGACATGGAAACAACCTAGATGTCCATCAACAGATGAATGGATAAGAAAGCAGTGGTACATATATACAATGGAGTATTACTCAGCCATTAAAAAGAATGCATTTGAATCAGTTCTACTGAAGTGGATGAAAGTGGAGCTTATTAGACAGAGTGAAGTAAATCAGAAAGAAAAACAGCAGTACAGTATACTAATGCATATATATGGAATTTAGAAAGATAGAAATGATGACCCTATATGTGAGCCAGCAAAAGAGACACAGATGTAAAGAACAGACTTTTGGACTCTGTGGGAGAAGGCAAAGGTGGGATTATTTGAGAGGGTAGCGTTGAAACATGTATATTATCATATGTGAAGTGGATTGCCAGTCCAGGTTCAATGCATGAGACAGGGTGCTCAGAGCTGGTGCACTGGGATGACCCTGGGGGATGGCATGGGGAGGGAAGTGGGAGTGAGGGTTCTGGATGGGGAACACATGTGTACCTGTGGCTAATTCATGTTGATGTTTGGCAAAAAACACTACAATATTGTAAAGTAATTAGCCTCTAATTAAAATGAATTAATTAATAGAAACAAATCTCTGCTTAAAAAGCTTAATTTCTCCCTCATTTTAGAAATATTGTATTGTGTTGTTTACATATGTTATAAAACGACAGTTTCTTCTTAGTATTCAGTATTCTCTAGAAGGGATGATTTTTGTTCTATTTCTCTTTCCCAGCCTCAGGTGTAGAGGCTTGAGGTAAATGCATCTTGGTTTAAGACTTTCGTATCAACTGATAATGAAAAGCCCTGATTTGACTGACAGATTGACTGCCTTCTGTCTCCTTTTCCTGTATTCATCTGCCTCCCTCCATCCTTAGACTACCATTTTAATATCATTAATATAAGTTATTTTATTTCCGTGCATCCTTATAAAACATAGATAGGCAATTTTAATTTAAATAAATGGAACTTACTCCATTTGCTCATATTATCTTTATCTACCATGATAGAATAAATGGTACATGATAGAGATATCTATATTCTTGATTAGGTTAATGCCTAGATATTTCTTTTTATACATTTTATATCTAGAATTATTGGGGTTATGTTTGGAATCTAATTTTTAATTATATTTTCAGTTTGTTATTATTGACTGCTGTATTTAACTATTACCATAATAACTACTGGCTTCCCAGGTGGCACTAGTGGTAAAGAACCNTTCTTTTTATACATTTTATATCTAGAATTATTGGGGTTATGTTTGGAATCTAATTTTTAATTATATTTTCAGTTTGTTATTATTGACTGCTGTATTTAACTATTACCATAATAACTACTGGCTTCCCAGGTGGCACTAGTGGTAAAGAACCGCTGTGCCAATGCAGGAGATGTAAGAGATGTGGCTTCTATTCCTTGGTTGGGAAGATCCCCTGGAGGATGGCATGGCAATCCACTCCAGNAAAGCTGAAACTCCAGTACTTTGGCCACCTCATGAGAAGAGTTGACTCATTGGAAAGACTCTGATGCTGTGAGGGATTGGGGGCAGGAGGAGAAGGGGACAACAGAAGATGAGATGGCTGGATGGCATCATCAACTTGATGGATGTGAATCTGAGTGAACTCCAGGAGTTGGTAATGGACAGGGAGGCCTGGCGTGCTGCGATTCGTGGGGTCGCAAAGAGTCGGACACGACTGAGCGGCTGAACTGAACCGAACAAAGCCTAAAATACTTACTTGCCCTTTAAGAAAAGCTTGTCAACCTGTTTTCTAGTTATTTGATGTTAAACAAGGATCTAAAACTTACAAACAAGATGGTAAAATTAGCCGGTCCCGTTAGTTGAACACCTACTATGTGCTTATTAACACTATAAGCACTTTTCATACGCTATTTTAAGTTCTTAATATTCTGTTAAGTAAGATATGTTTAACAATGGTTTTACATGTGAATGAATAAAAACTCATAAAGATAAATCATGTGGTAAATATCACATTAGCAGTTTCCCCACCTATTTGGAATGAAAACCTTGGCTTACTAAACCTCCCAAAAATCTAACTCCTCTCAATCTTGGTGCCAAGCAACTGCAATAAAAGTATCAACAGCAACAATAATAAAATAAGGCCAAGTAAGGGGAAAAAATTAAGACTCAATAAATAAACTATCAATTCCTTAGAGTTTGAAACTTCCTGTGGGCAGTCTACTGTCTTTGTTTATAGGACTGTCTTATATTTGCTGCTCTGTTTCAGTAATATATGAAGAAAGATGGAGTTTGTCAGCTTGTAGCCAGGAAAGTAAAGAGCTCTTGCCAGTATCCAAATATCCTATCTGGTAGTCGATCATGACTTTGTCCTTACACACGTTACCACAACTGTGGGGGCTGCATCTTGATCTCTGAGTGGTAGGCTGTGAGCAGAAACTGTGCTTACTAAAACAAAATAAAATGTTCCCAAGGTAAAGTCAACATAAATTGAATGTCACACCAGAAATATTTTGTAATACATTGATCCTATAAATAATATTTCTTGAAAATGGCCCTGAAATTTTTGGATATTTATGCTAAGAGACTCTCTTCAAAGAATAGATTGTATGCTTATCTCTTTTATGGATAAAGACTGAGTGAAGTACCTCCCAAGTGTGAATTAACAGTGGATGATTTCATAGAAATGAATGTTCGTAAAATTTTTATTTGACCTATGTGAGATTGAAAGTACACAATAAGTGACATAGTATGCTTGAAATAGAGAGTCAGGAAGAAAATTTCATGCATTCCATATTACCTCTTGTGAGATATACAGTTAACTTTTACAGCAAGCTAATCCTTTGACAATTTTCCATGTATAAATGTTTAAAACTACATAGCAAATAATCTCTCTGCAAAATTATATATATGTATACATATACACACAAAATATTCATATATATAATGTATATAATAGTGTATATTCACACACATGCAAGGATATAATTTATACACATACATAAATACCTTTACCTTTCTATAATATATAGACAAAATATTTCTTTTTTCAAGTTAGACAACCATTAAGAAAAGTCCATTTCCCAGGGAACTATAGCATATCCAGTTATTAGTGTATTGTGCTTGTCATTTCTGCTTATTTTCCTGATAGAATTGCTTACTGTTATTTAGTGATGAATAGACAGGGAGTCAGCTTAGAACAGCATTACATATGAGTCAATATCTAGTGATACAGAGAGCGCTAGTCTGGTATGCAATCTAAAACAAAGTAAAAAACACATAGGAAAAAAATTAGAGACAATTTGAATGTAAGGGATATTGGTAATATGGCAGTTTAAAATCCTGATAGGTGATTTCTATGGTATTTCCACAATTAAATAGTACAAAATGATGAAAATGTATTTTTACCTATTTATCTTGCAATTTTATGTTTCATTTATACAAATATTTTCAAAGGGGATTACCAGCCTCCATATTCCTGCTGCTACTGCTAAGTCAATTCAGTCGTGTCCAACTCTATGCAATCCCATAGACGGCAGCCCACCAGGCTTCCCCATCCCTGAAGTCTCCAGGCAAGAACACTGGAGTGGGTTGCTATTTCCTTCTCCTCCTTCTCCAATGCATGAAAGTGAAAAGTGAAAGTGAAGTCGCTCAGCCATGTCTGACTCTTAGCGACCCCATGGACTGCAGCCTACCAGGCTCCTCCATCCATGAGATGTTCCCGGCAAGAGTATTGGAGTTGCCTTCTCTATATTCCTAGTGGCTAGAATTCTAATTTCTATTAATTCAATATTGATTTTTTATTTGTTGGATAGTAAATATTAGGTGAATTAATATTAAATTATTAAAGAGAAATAAGTTGAAATAATAAGGGAATTAGTAATAAAATGATAATGTTTTGGAGAATTCCTGATAAAAATGGTAGAAAAATAGGACTTCCATGACAGAAAGAAAGTTAAAGAGCTATTTCACCAGGTTCAAAAGTTCTTTGAAAAAAAGTCAAATTATTTGTTTTAAACTCTATTTAACAAATGTCTCTATTTAAAGGTAGTCCTAAAGGCATTTTGTTTTAGACTTGAAAGTTTTATATCTATTTCCTTTTTAAAGGAAGTTAAAATATAAGTACAAGCATAGGAGTTATTAGAGTGCCAATATATTTAATATTTAGAGTTAAAAATAACTGCCAAGATAAATCACTGGACATTTGTATCACCTAAAATTGTCACCTGGATCCAATGAACTATAATATTTCTTTAAAGTAAAACTTGTGTTCTTGAAGTTCATCTTTGAAAACTGCAAATTAAAAAAAAAATGTTATATGTAGTCTAAATCTTAAGAGTATCTCAGTAAATATTTTTATATAAAATTCACATTTGTTGTTGTTCAGTTGTGTTGTACTCTTTGCGACCGCACAGACTGTAGCACGCCAGACTTCCCTGTCCTTCACTGTCTCCTGGAGTTTGCTCATATTCATGTCCATTGAGTTAGTGATGCCATCCAACCATCTCATCCTTTGTCATCCTTTTCTCCTCCTGCCTTCAATCTTTCCCAAGATCAGGGTCTTTTCTAGTGAGTTGGTTCTTTGCATCAGGTGGCTAAAGTATATTTTTGTTTATTATTAGGATTTCATGTATTTATACCTAGGATTAACCAAGTGGTATCTTTAACTATAAAAGGTCCAGCAAAAGGAGGTAACCAACCACTTACACACCACGAACTGTGCTCCGAAGTTTCCAGGGTTCGAAAACCCCAAGGGAACCTTGAGTTTATTCTCCTTTCAAATTAAAGGCAAATTTTGCTAGTAAATTCCATACTTCTTTTTTCTTTGCAAGCTGGCAGCAAGTGGAATTTTCCCATTAGACTTTGTAGTGTTGGGAGGAGGTATAGTGTTTTTTTTTTTTTTTGTAGTACCTGTCATTAAAACTTTGTTGACTTTATAATTTTGACAATTTGTCAGACTGTTTCAGGATGTTGTTGCTACCACAGCAGCTGTATTGCTTCCTTCTTGCATGCATGATTGAAAGGAAGGGAAAATTTTTGTCTAAATCCTGATTAGAAGTAGGGCTCTAATGTTGGTAGTAACTTTGGAGACTGTCTTATGTATCAAGATTTACTCCTTTTTATGCAATGAGAAAATCAAAATCCAAGACTTCGAGATGATGGCAACTGTTCTACAATAGAGTGCAACTTAGAATCTGAGTAATTTGACTCCCATTCATTTCTGTTTCTATGTCAATTACTCTGCCACTAGAATGTGATCTATGGAATGTCTAGGAGAATAGGGAATTATTAACTTCCATGTTCTTAGATCCAAGATTGTGTGTGAAAAGGCAGTTTTCTTTGTTTTGCTGGCATACAGTGGTCAGAGAGATTTACCTGAAAGATATTTTTCCTTCATTGTTAGCAAATAAAATTTGCATTTTATTTTACCTAATCTGTGGTCTTATTATTAACCTGCATCATTGCTTAGATAATGAGTACTAAAAATATGATAAATACAAGAATAGTTCTCAATGTTACTATTAACATAAGGAAACAGTAATGTAGATAACATAAGGATAATAATCATAAATGCATAGTACATCTTAAGGTTTTATTTGCTCAAAAATCTGTCTTCTCAATTATGTATTACATAGAGTAACAGTGGCATTGATGCTTTTTAAAATTTTTTGGTCTACATATAAACTGATGAATAGAAAATATCCCAGAAGGATATTCTGAGATACTGAGAAGTTTTTCTGCAATTCAGTCTATGATACCACAGTTCACTGAGTGTATAGGCCACCCAGAGATAATGTGGAGCTTATTGCTTATTAAAGTATATTGCCATTTACTTTGACCCTTGACAAACTCTGTTCTTCAAGGTTTTTCCTCTACCCTTCTTTCCCCCTCTTGACAGGTAATGATTTCAAAAGATCTATTAGATATTATATGCATAATGAAAGTGCAAAGCTTGCTGTCAGGTACAATAGACTGCAGTTTTTATTTGAGGTCTCAAAGTTATACTATGTCATGGGTACCTGGAAGGTCAGTGAAGATGGTGCATGCTTCCTATCATTTCTTTGGTAGATATTAACAAGGTTACTCGGTTAATGCATAATTGTTCGCTTTTCTTTACCCCTTCTCTATCTCAAAGGTCATTTTATTCTTCCCCAAGCAGAAGGTCAATGATGTTCTCTATTCTAATGGTTCCTGTCCTATACATTATTATGCACTTTGTAGGTTTGCAATAATATAGAATAATAAAACTTGGTTCATTGATTTTCTTCTTATAGACATTATTGTGTTAAATTCTAAAAGATAACACATTTAAAACATCAGCCATAATTCTACCAATTTTTATTTATATATATTCTCTTTCACATGCATACTTTTTAACATAGTCACAATCACAATATAGATACCATGTTATATATTTCTTTTCATTCTTAAAATTTTACTCTTAATTATTTTAAATGGTGGTCTTAATTAGTCTTTTAATGACTATAGATAATTTTACCATTTTGACACGCCAGGCATTTCTTTAAGTGTCCTCAAAATTTGGACCTTTTTTTGAGCATTACCAATAATGGTGCAACAAAATGTTTTCGTGCATACTAGTTTGAAATTCTATTGAATTGTTTCCTTAGGGTACAATCCTAAAATTGGAGTGGTTTAGAAAATGAATGTATTATTATAAGACATTTGACATAAATTCTTATCACAATTTCCAAAAGGTATGCATAAAATTCAGTGCCATCAGCTCTAAGTAAAGAAGTCAATTTCATTGTAACTGTGTCCATTCACTATGATCATTTGTACTTTCCCTGTTATATTGGCATAAGTTATTCCTGGTGGCTCAGATAATAAAGAACCTGCCTGCAATGAGGAGACCCAGATTCATTCCCTAAGTTGGAAAAATCTCCTGGAGAAGGGAATGGCAATCCATTCCAATAGTTTTGCCTAGAGAATTCTATAGACAGAGGAGCCTGGCCAGCTACAGTCCATAGAGTCACAAAGAGTCAGACACAACTAAGTGACTAACACAAACATACTCTAGTGATTTTATTTTTATAAAAATTTCTTATAACCTTTCATATACTGATATTATACCCCTCATTTTCTCCTGATAAATGTTTTGAACTATTACATCTGAGTGATTCATAATAATCAACTTTTATTCTGAAAATAACACAGTTTAAGTCTATATGTTTACATTTCTCAGTATTGTTTAGATCTCTTCTGTGATTTCAAAGCTATGAAACTTGTTTTTCCTCCACATGGCTAACAAGTCATCCTTATATTTTAAGACTGTGTTTTAGTTGATCTGACAAGTGTTTGATTTTAAGTGGAGTTCGTCATGGTGCATTATGTTTTGGCATACAATCTACCTTGTCCATTTCAGTTTTCCTAATATCAGTTCAGTTCAGTCACTCAGTCGTGTCCAACTCTTTGCGACCCCCTGAATTGCAGCACACCAGGCCTCCCTGTCCATCACCAACTAACGGAGTCCACCCAAACCCCCATTTCCATCGAGTTGGTGATGCCATCCAGCCATATCATCCTCTGTCTTCCCATTCTCCTCCTGCCCTCAATCTTTCTCAGCATCAGGGTCTTGTCCAATGAATCAGCTCTTTGCAGGAGGTGGCCAAAGTATTGGAATTTCAACTTCAACATCAGTCCTTCCAATGAAGACCCAGGACTAATCTTTAGGATGGACTGGTTGGATCTCCTTATAGTCCAAGGGACTCTCAAGAGTCTTCTGCAATACCACAGTTCAAAAGCATCAATTCTTTGGTGCTCAGCTTTCTTCACAGTCCAACTCTCATATCCATACCTGACCACTGGAAAAACCATAGCCTTGACTAGATGGACCTTTGTTGGTAAAGTAATGTCTCTGCTTTTGAATATGCTATCTAGGTTGGTCATAACTTTCCTCACAAGAGGAAGTGTCTTTTAATTTCATGGCTGCAATCACCATCTGTAGTGATTTTGGAGCCCCCAAAATAAAGTCAGCCACTGTTTCCATTGTTACCCCATCTATTTCCCATGAAGTGATGTGACCAGATGCCTTGATCTTAGTTTTCTGAGTGTTGACCTTTAAGCCAACTTTTTCACTCTCCTCTTTCACTTTCATCAACAGACTTTTTAGTTCTTCTTCACGTTCTGCCATAAGGGTGGTATCATCTGCATATCTGAGGTTATTGATATTTTTCCCGGCAAACTTGATTCCATCTTGTGCTTCTTCAAGCCCAGTGTTTCTCATGATGTACTCTGCATAGAAGTTAAATAAGCAAGGTAACCATATACAACCTTGACATACTCCTTTTCCTATTTGGAACCAGTCTGCTGTCCCATGTCCATTTCTAACTGTTGCTTCCTGACCTGCATACAGGTTTCTAAAGAGGCAGATCAGGTGGTCTGATATGCCCATCTCTTTCAGAATTTTCCACAGTTTATTGTGATCCACACAGTTAAAGGCTTTGGCATAGTCAATCAAGCCGAAATGTTTCCACTATTTAAGTAGTGATTTTGAATCTGCAATTTTAGACTTCTCATTATATCTTAATGACAATATTTCCCATCCAAATTTCTAATCTTGTTATTTAGTTTTCACTTACATAATTTGAATGCTACCAAAAAAATAGTATTTTATGATTAAATTTCTTCATCAATAAAAGGTTCGAGAGGACCATTCATGCTATTGCATGTAGCTATAATTCACTAAATTAAACTTAATTATGTCCTTATTTATCTTCTGTACTACTGATGAACATTAAAGTTGTTGCTATTATGAATAAAACATAAATATTCTTAGGTATGTTATTTGCTGCATGAATTTCTGTTGCATAAATAGGAATAGAATTTCTAGGTCAGAACATCAGCATTTGATTCCACTTAGTTAATAATGGCAAAGAGTTTTACAAAATTATTTAACCAATATATACTCTGGCAACAGTGTTTGTGAAATTCAGTTGCTCCATAGTCTTTAAATCACATGACATTTTAAGTCATTTTAATTTTAACCATATCAGGGGGAAATTCACATATACTGATTTCTGGAATTTGGTTCCTGTTTCAAAGTTTTATTAGGTATTTGGATATTTTTAAATTTTTCTTTATTGCACCTTACTTTTATTCAATTTTCAGGTTTTTTCTTATCAACTTGTTGATTATTTTATGTTATTCTGAATATGAGCATTTTATGTGTTATATGTATGGCAAATATCTTATGCCATTGGATGCCTTGCCTTTTCAGTGTCATTGTCATGGTTGGGATTTTGATAAATTTATCATTCTTTCTCTTGTGGTCAGTGTTCGTATCTAATTTAGGAAATTCTTTCCTTACCCAGAGTCTCAAACCTAGTCTCTGTATGGCCTTCTAAAATCTTTGTTGAAGTAGTCTTCATAATTAAATCTAGAGTTAACAAGGTATTAATGGATCTATGAAATATGAAGCTGAGGATTGATGTTTTTTCTTCTGTATGTATACTCAGTCATGTCTGACTCTTTGAGACCCCTGGACTGTGGCACACTAGGCTCCTCTGTCCATGGGATTTCCCAGTCAAGAATATTGGAGTGGGTTGCCTTAAACAACCACCGTTTATTATTACTAAAATTTAACATATATGTTTAACATATTTATTAACTGCCCTTTACCATTTATAATAAAGCAAGTTTCCATATTTACATGACTCAATTTTTGGTCCTTTGATCTTATAGTTCAATTTTGGGTCAGTAGTACACGATATTAGTTATTTCACTTAGGCAAACTTTGGGAGATAGTGAAGGATAGGGAACCCTGGCATGCTTCAGTCCATGAGTTGTAAATAGTTGGACATGTCTTGGTGAACGAACAACAACTTTATATTAAGTTTGCTGTTCTATGGAACAAACTTCCTACTTTGTTACTAGTGAGTCTTACCTATTCTTGTCTGGTTGTACTGCCATATCAATTTTAGAAGTACTTTATTTCTTCACTCCTATTCCACAAAAAGCAAAACAAAATACCTGGTCATGTAAAAGTTTTATTGTGATTCTGAATGCAGAGTTCCAAAGAATAGCAAGGAGAGATAAGAAAGCCTTCCTCAGTGATCAATGCAAAGAAATAGAGGAAAACAGTAGAATGGGAAAGACTAGAGATCTCTTCAAGAAACTTAGAGATACCACAGGAACATTTCATGCAAAGATGGGCTCAATAAAGGACAGAAATGGTATGAATTTAACAGAAGTAGAAGATATTAAGAAGAGGTGGCAAGAATACACAGAAGAACTGTACAAAAAAGATCTTCACAACCAAGATAATCACGATGATGTGATCACTCACCTAGAGCCAGACATCCTGGAAGGTGAAGTCAAGTGGGCCTTAGAAAGCATCATTACAAACACAGCTAGTGGAGGTGATGGAATTCCAGTTGAGCTATTTCAAATCCTAAAAGATGATGCTGTGAAAGTGCTGCACTCAATATGTCAGCAAATTTGGAAAAGTCAGCAGTAGCCACAGGACTGGGAAAGGTCAGTTTTCACTCCAATTCCAAAGAAAGGCAATGCCAAAGAATGCTCAAACTACCACACAATTGCACTCATTTCACATGATAGTAAAGTAATGCTCAAAATTCTCCAAGCCAGGCTTCAGCGATATGTGAACTGTGAACTTCCAGATGTTCAAGCTCGTTTTAGAAAAGGCAGATGAACCTGAGATCAAATTGACAACATCTGCTGGATCATGGGAAAAGCAAGAGAGTTCCAGAAAAACATCTATTTCTGCTTTATTGGCTATGCCAAAGCCATTGACTGTGTGGACCACAATAAACTGTGGAAAATTCTGAAAGAGATGGGAATACCAGACCACCTGATCTCCCTCTTTGGAAACCTGTAATCAGGTCAGGAAGCAACAGTTAAATGGACATGGAACAACAGACTGGTTTCAAATAGGAAAAGGAGTATGTCAAGGCTGCATATTGTCACCCTGCTTATTTAACTTATATGAAGAGTACTTCATGAGAAACGCTGGGCTGGAAGAAGCACAAGCTGGAATCAAGATTGCCAGGAGAAATATCAATAACCTCAGATATGCAGATGACACCACCCTTATGGCAGAACATGAAGAAGAACTAAAGAGCCTGTTGATGAAAGTGAAAGAGGAGAGTGAAAAAGTTGGCTTAAAGGTCAACACTCAGAAAACGAAGATCAAGGCATCTGGTCCCATCACTTCATGAAAAATAGTTGGGGAAACAGTGGAAACAGTGGCTGACTTTATTTTGGGGGGCTCCAAAATCACTGCAGATGGTGACTGCAGCCATGAAATTAAAAGATGCTTACTCCTTGGAAGGAAAGTTATGACCAACCTAGATAGCATATTCAAAAGCAGAGACATTACTTTGCTAACAAATTCCGTCTAGTCAAGGCTATGGTTTTTCAAGTGGTTATGTATGGATGTGAAAGTTGAACTATGAGGAAAGCTGAGCACCAAAGAATTGGTGTTTTTGAACTGTGGTGTTGGAGAAGACTCTTGAGAGTCCCTTGGACTGCAAGGAGATCCAACTAGTCCATTCTAAAGGAGATTAGTTCTGGGTGTTCTTTGGAAGGACTGATGCTAGAGCTGAAACTCCAATACTTTGGCCACCTCATGCAAAGAGATGACTCTTTCGAAAAGACTCTGATCCTGGTAGAGATTGGGGGCAGGAGAAGAAGGAGATGACGGAGGATGATATGGCTGGATAGAATCACCAACTCGATGGATATGAGTTTGGGTAAACTCCGGGAGTTAGTGATGGACAGAGAGGCCTGGGGTGCTGCAATTCATGGGGTCGCAAAGAGTTGGACATGACTGAACTGAACTGAACTGAATTGATATTATATCACAGTTTTTGAAAATTTATGTATTTACAACATAGAACCTTTTTATTAGATGGCATTAAAAATTTTCATTTCCTCATTGTTCTTGATATTTAGAAATAAATTGATATTTACATGGTATCCAGTGACTTTACTCAAATTACTTTTGGATTCTAAATTTATCAACTGTTTGTTGTCAATTATGTGATCTAAACGTAATGACAATTTTTCTTTGTTTTTCACTCATACATCTTATTTCTTTATCTGGCTTTATTTTATCATTTATAGTGATATTGTCAGACATCTTTATCTAGTAACCAATATCAGAAGGAAAACATTTAATATTTCATCATTAACTATAATTAGGATGGGTTTTCTTTCTCTATTCTGCAAAAAGTAGGGTTTCTGCGGTGATATTATTTATACCACTAGAGCTGAAATTTTCTTTGTGAAAGTGTTTTTATTATAAATGTAAGTTATTTAATAAAGATACTGTTTTGAGTTTCACTTTTTTGTGCATCAGTTTTGGTATGCTTTCCTCAGAATTTGCATATTTAATTTACACTTTCAATTGTAATGGTGTAAAGTCACTTATGATGTACTGTGATCTGTTTATATTTACAAAATAATGCATTTGTATCTCTCTTCTCTCTTGCCTTTCTTTTTTTTTGTTTCTCTCTCTGTCTCTTATTTTTCAAAGTCAATCGACAAATTTATCAATTTTATTATCTTTAAAAAAGTTTATTTTTTGAGGCTTTTAATATTTATTTTGTAATAATTTATTAAATTATATTGTATTTCTTATATCTTATTTGGTCAAATTTGCTGTGTTTCTTATAGTTTCCTGGGATGATTTCTAGATAACTTTTCAACATGTTCAGTTCTTCAGTTATATGTTATGAATTGAAGGGTATTAATTTCACTGTACACATGATTTAAGCTCCATTCTACACACTTTACCCACTCCAGTGTTCTTGCCTGGAGAATCCCAGGGATGGGGGGAGCCTGGTGGGCTGCCATCTATGGGGNCTCTTCACCAAAATCACATACATAATGTCCTTCCCCCCTACCTCTTTGGAGCAGTTCCTCAGAGCTTTCTGAGGTGCTGTCTCCTGGGCTGTAGTCCTCATTTTGCCCCAAATAAAACTTGACTGGAAACTCTCACATTGTGCATTTTTTGTAAGCGGACAGAGGGAAGTAGGAAAGACATGTCCACTCCCAAATCAGACACGCCTTTCCTACTTCCCTCTTCTTTAGAGCTCCATGGGCATGAGATAAAACACCCAGAAACACCGTAATGTAAGGAAAAAACCTACTGAATTTAGAATCAGAAAACCTGGTCTGGATTACCAGTCTTGTCAGAACTGTGTGATATCTGGCAAGCAACTTTTTTCATTCATCTTTGCTGAGCCTCAGAATTCCTACCTCTCAAAAGCACACAGGTTAGGTTTAAACAAACATATATAAAAACTTTTTAAATGTAGCATAGAGTCATATGCGGACTTCCTTGGTGGCTCAGACGAATCTGATTGCAGTGCAGGAGACTCAGGTGTGATCCCTGGGTCAGGAAGATCGCCTGGAGAAGGAAATGGAAACCCACTCCTGTATTGTTGCCTGGAGAATCCCATGGACAGAGGAGCCTGGAGGGCTACAGTTCATGGGAGTCAGACACAGCTGAGTGACTAAGCGTGACAGAGTCATATGCATGTTTTCAAAACTGTGTCTTACAGAAATCTCAAAACCACAGCTTGGCTTGCATAGAGTGAGGTTTCTTTGGTATCTGGTGAAAAATGGGCCTTTTCATGTAAGTTTCTATGAGAATGCTATCTCTGAAACTCTGTATGAAATAACAAATACCTCATTTCTGGGCAGGCTGAACTCTGGGATGTTTAAGTCAAAAGGTGTGATGAGCCTCAAAGGACTAATTTCCTGTTACTTCCTGTTTTAGCATTTCTGTATAGTCAGGGAGAGCAAATACCTAGCATTTTTATGGTGCTTTATCATTTCTAAACCATTTTTGCACTCATGATTTGAAATTATCCCAGGGTAGCCATTCCAAAGTGTGATATTACAACAGATTGAAGGCAGAAGCAGCTATGAAAAATTCAACTGTCTTCTATCGAGCCAAACATAAAAGCAATCAGCAAAAATGTAAAACAAGATGACCTTCTCACAAATAATTAAAGTATAGTTGGTTTTCATTAAAAAATTGCTAATTATATTAAAATGTAATAGTTTTTTTTTTCAATGAATTAATGTATAATTGAGAGTCCCTTGGACTGCAAGGAGATCAAACTAGTCAATCCTAAAGGAAATCGACTTTGAATATTCACTGGCGGGACTGATGCTGAAGCTGATGCTCAAGTATTTTGGCAACCTGACACAAAGAGCAGGCTCACTGGAAAAGTCCCTGATGCTGGGAGAGAGTGAAGGCAAAAGAAGAAGCAGGAGGCAGAGGATGAGATGGTTAGATAGTATCACTGACTCAAAGGACACGAATTTGAATTTGGGCAAACTTTGGGAGATTGTGGAGGACAGGGGAGCCTGGCATGCTGCAGTCTATGGGGTCGCAAAGAGTCAGATGCAACTTAGTGACTGAATGACACAACAGTGTATAATTATTTTAATTTCCAATATGGAAAATAAATATAACCCATGTCAACCATGCAGGGAGACAACAATTTTTAATAATCCAAGTTCAGCCAAATTCAAGTTGGATCATGTCTGTTCCCAAGACCAGTAAAATTATTCTAAACAACTCAAGTAATAGTATTTAACCATTACTGGGGACTAGCCATGTGCCAGGTATTGTCCTAAGCCCCACCTAATCTTTGTTTAATCTCTTGTACCACAGTACTATAACTACCCCGTCTTACAGATGAGTAAAGCAACGAACAGAGAGGTTAACTAATTTTCCCAAGACCACACAGGTGGGAAATAGTGGAGCCAGAATTTACATCCAGTCTTCTCTGAGGTCCATGCTCTTCATCACTAAAACATACTGGCTTTAAATCAAGCCATCAAATGAAACAGAAGCCATAATAAGTTCTGTATGTTAAGTACTGGTTCCCTTACCAAGAAATAGGCAAGTATTGATTGGCTGTTAGTAATTTAAAGGAGCCAATCTTCTTAAAGGGTCAAGGTTTCTTGGTAAATTTTTAATAGCACAGTATGGAACAGGCTTAACTGATCTTACTCAAACACTTCGGTTGGGTGTTATGAGGTGTTTTTGAAAATTTTCAAAACACCTTTTTTGAAAATTGGTTGCATGGCATCACCAAGGCGATGGACATGAGTTTAAGTAGGCTCCGGGAGTTAGTGATAGACAGGGAAGCCTAGTGTGCTGCAGTCCACGGGGTCACAAAGAGTCGGACACTACTGAGCGACTGAACTAAACTGAATATAGCTTTTAATACTATTTTAGGAGGAAGGAACATGAGAAGTACTTTTCAGAATAGTTATTCTGCCTGGCCTTATACAATCGGGGCATTGTGCAAAGAAGGAAGTAGTCTGATACACCACAAAAGGAGATGTTAATCCAGGCATAGGCCTAAGACTGATAACATCCGTATATCCCTCTGCCCCTCAAGTTTCTTCTAGCACTTTTCCTTGCTGGGTTATTCTGCTTTTCAGTGGCTTCCCAGTGGCCCCAGTTAAGTTGCTGACTGACCTCATCTCTCAGGGGCTTCTCAAGTGGCGCAATGGTAAAGAATCCACCTGCAATGCAGGAGACTTGTAGGAGATGTGGGTTCGATTTCTGGGTCATTAAGATCCCCTAGAGGAGTGCATGGCAACCCACTCCAGTATTCTTGCCTGGAGAATCCCATGGACAGAGGATCCTGGAGAACTACAGTCCATGAGGTCCAAAGAGTCAGACATGGATGAGCACACACACACTCACCTCTGAACCGTTACATTCTACTTTGCACTTTCACTAGGTAGATCTCAGGAGGCTATTTAAACACTAATTTCTTCTCCTCTGAAGAAGGCCCCCTCTGAGACCAGAGAGGAGTCATTTTGGGTGTAAATGAAAGAAATTACCAAGGGAATGTGGAAATCTGAGCCTTCTCTTCCCTGCCTGAGGCTGTCCTTGCTGCTCCAGTGAATGTTTTGTTTGGTCCTGCTAGGTTTCCCTTCTTGTCCTGGTATTTCCTCCTGCCCATCTGCTTTTAGGGTGTTTAGGGTGAGGCTATAAAATTAAGTTCTTTATGCCAAGTTGTCTCCCTTCTTCCCCACTCTCCATTCCACCATCCCAGCCAAAGCAATTCCCCTACACAAACTAAAAAGATCTTAATTTAAAATGTCACGTGGCGAAACTTGCTGCTAAAGCTTCTAAACCAGATGAGGAAGACTATGGGTCCCTTTGGAAAGTTACTGAATTTCTCAAATAATATATAAATCAGTTTGTAAATCAAAGTCACACCCACCACCCATTATCACTTCTCTCTCCTGGGGCTTCCTCATTTGATTAGATTCATCACAGGATGAGTCAGGACACCATCTCTACCATCTAGCTCCCTTTGAACACTTGAGAAAAGCCATGGTTCTCTGTGATTTTGAGAATGAGCTTTTGCATCAACTAATTTTGTATTAACTAATGTAAAGGATGTGAGGAAGGAAACCCTGTTCCTTGGCTCATCAATTCGATACCCTAGACCCTTGTGGGGTCCCAAAGAGTCAGACACAACTGAGCAACTGAGCACACCCACAGACCCATGTGGCGGAGTGAGACCAAAGCTTGGAACTCTGGGAAGCTTCCCTGTCCTTCTCGAGCTAGAACAGCAATCAGAGTTACCCAAGATGGCTCAGTGTGCCTGGGCAGAGCTGCTGTCCTTAACATGGTGGAGGCTCCCAGACCTCCCAGGGTGCAGGAAGGAAGCATAGCCCCAAAGTATTATATCCCCCCGCTTCCTTTCTGTTCTCAAACTGCGCTCACCTTTTCTTTGTGATATTCATCACTTCTCCTACCAGCTGTGAGGTCAGGAGGAAAAGCAATTAAGGGTATTATTAATCACCAAGTTCCCACTGAGAAGGGTCAAATTGCAGCAGGGCTTGACAAAAGCAGCAACAATTTTATAACCAGTGGAGTTATAAAAGCAGAAAGCTCAACATCTTAGAGCTATATTTGGGCTGTTTCTTTCTTAGCCCTGAAAATCTTTATTGAAGGTGAACATCCCAGAGGTGATTAAAAACTTGCCTTTCTTTGAATTTTGGAATTGTTTGAGCTCTAACAATATTTGAGTTTGGCGAGCCTGGAGTCTCTTTTGGGAAGTTGCAGCAAAAATGAATTGGAAAACGTATCTGCACTTCTAATGGAAAAGAAGAGAAAAGACCTAATCGCCTTTTGTTAAAACATCTATACTAGAACTTCTTTACTGAAATCCATAGAAAATCAGGAATATGTTTTACAGAATTAGTTTTGCACATGCATTAAAATATCTATTGAAATTATAAGCATTTCATAGGATTAGTTCTATTCAAAAGTTCTGAAATGGGCAGGGTTTGTTTCAGCGTCTACAACCCTTTACCGCACCAGCACTCATGTAGAGGACTGCTGGTTATTGTCCCTGAGTGATCTGATTGCTCTTCTAGCTGCTCTTTTCTCTGTGTGACTCCTACATATTCATTTACTCACACAATCAGTCAAAAATTATCTACTGAGCATCTATTATGGGTCAGGGATACAGTAGAAAATAAAACAGACATTCCCCTCCTTTGTGAAGCTTATAATCTAGCAGAGATGATTAACCAGAATTATTAAACATAAATTATAGATATCACTATTGAAGAAGGAAATGGTAACTTCCAATATTCTTGCCTGAAAAATCCCATGGACATAGGAGTCTGGTGTACTACAGTACACTGGGTCGCAGGAGTCGAACACGACCTAGCAACTAAACCACCATAGATATCATACTGAATTTCCAAACTAACATGAAGTCACTTATGACAGGAGCAAAATGGAGATGATCAATGCAGAAAACTTAGTCTTACAGAAATTTACAACTCTTCTCAGAAAACTTACAGGAATTTACATCTTTTCTCAGAAAACAGCAGAGGACGTCAGCTAGTCCTCAAATACCAATTCTGTTCATGCCGTCTCTGGACTTCCTTGTCACCTGACTTACCTACCCTGAGCAAATAAGAAGAAAAAGACCACTAGNAACTTACAGGAATTTACATCTTTTCTCAGAAAACAGCAGAGGACGTCAGCTAGTCCTCAAATACCAATTCTGTTCATGCCGTCTCTGGACTTCCTTGTCACCTGACTTACCTACCCTGAGCAAATAAGAAGAAAAAGACCACTAGGCAACCAACCAGTGGAAAAGGTCCACCAACTTTCATATTTATTCACACAAAAACCCCTCAGCCTATGAGCAGCCAAGACCTCATTGCTCTCACAATGTTGCCTGGCTTTCAGGTCAAAAGTCTTGCAATAAACTCATCCTTTTGTTTATATCATTCTGTGTGCAGAGTTTCATTTTACACAAGATCATTTTACCAGTAAAGCTATGCATGCGTGCATGCTAAGTTCCTTTAGTCATGTCCAACTCTTTGTAGTGCCGTGTTCTGTAGCCTGCCAGGCTCCTCTGTCCATGGGATTCTCCAGGCAAGAATACTTGAGTAGGTTGCCATGCCCTCCTCCAGGNTACCAGTAAAGCTATGCATGCGTGCATGCTAAGTTCCTTTAGTCATGTCCAACTCTTTGTAGTGCCGTGTTCTGTAGCCCGCCAGGCTCCTCTGTCCATGGGATTCTCCAGGCAAGAATACTTGAGTAGGTTGCCATGCCCTCCTCCAGGGGATCTTCCTGACCCAGGGATTCAACTGGAGTCTCTTATGTCTCCTGCATTGGCAGGCAGGTTCTTTACCACTAGTGCCACCGAGGAAGCCCCAAATCCATGGGTATCTCCTCTAAAAGATAATTTCACATTTTCTTACCTGTGCTAATTATATTAAAGGAGTAATTTTTCTTGAGCCCTCAGGATCTCTGTTGCCTTTAGTTCAAAATAATCTATATGCCAAAGTGACACATCTCTGGGAGGCCAGTTCTGTTGGGAGGGTCTAAATTTTACGTTCTGTGGAATTTTTTTTTAAAGCTAAGATGAAAAAGTTTATCACTTTTGATTATTTAAAATTCTTCGTAACACTTAGAAATCAAATAGAGCTTTCTTAACTTGATAGAGGTTATATCAAAACTCTAGGGCAAGTATATCCTCAATGGGACAAAAGTACGCATATTCCTCTTTAGGTAAAGAATAAAAACAGAGTTCCAATATGGTTTAGCATCGTTTTAGAGGTTATAGTTAACTATAAAACTAAAGAAATAGCAGGTATAAGGATAGGCTGAGAAGAAATAAAAGTATTATTTACAGATGATATGATCATCAAACTAGAAAATACAAGTATATTAAAAACAGACAGTGAGTGTTTGAGAATTGGAGAGTAGAGCAAAATTAACAAATACAAAATCATCAATAAAAATCAGCAGTATTTCTCACACCAGCAATAGTTAAGTAGAAAATGTAATAAAAAAAAATAGGCAGAGCAACAAAATTATAAAGTATCTGGCATTTCATTTAATAGGGATATTAAAAAAAACACTGTGGAGAATACCTTAAAACGCCAGTAAAGAAAATAAAAGATTCACCACATAAGTGGAAAGTCACTTCACTATACTTGAAAATGACAACTTAATATTATAAAGCTATCATTAATAGCAAAGTGAATATACAAACAGGACTGATACTGAAGCTGAAGCTCCAAATACTTTGGCCACCTGATGTGAAGAGCCAACTCATTCAAAAAGACCCTAATACTAAGATTAGAAAGATTGAGGGCAGGAGGAGAATGGGCAACAGAGGATGAGATGGGTGGATGGCATCACCAACTCAATGGATATGAGTCTGAGCAATCTCTGAGAGACAGTGAAGGACAAGGAAGCCTGGTGTGCTGTAGTCCATGGGGTCGCAGAGATTTGGACATGACTTAGTGACTGAACAACAGCAACAATAATGAAATTCCAATGAAAATTACAGTTGGAATTTTTTTTTAAGAACTTAAACTTATTCCAAGTTTATATGTATATTCAAAAGTCCAAAATTGCTAAGTCAGCCTAAAATCAGAGGGATATATAGGGGAGGTTACCAAACAGAAAGACATACTACGAAGCCACAGTAATAAATATGTGCTAGTTCTGGTACATGGAGAAGGCAATGGCACCCCACTCCAGTACTCTTGCCTGGAAAATCCCATGGACGGAGGAGCCTGGTAGGCTGCAGTCAATGAGGTCACTAAGAGTCGGACACGACGGAGGAACTTCACTTTCACTTTTGATTTTCATCCATTGGAGAAGGAAATGGCAACCCACTCCAGTGTTCTTGCCTGGAGAATCCCAGGGACGGTGGAGCCTGATGGGCTACCGTCTATGGGGTCACACAGAGTCGGACAGAGTTGGACACAATAGAAGCGACTTAGCAGCAGCAGCAGCAGTTCTGGAACAAGAAAAACATATAAAAATCAATGGAATGGAATAGGAAACTCAGAGTCAGGAATCTGACATACAATAAAAGTAATATCACAAATCATTGAGAAAGGACATATTACTTAGTTCCTCATTTAAGAAAATAGCTGATTATGTGGAGAAATTAGGAGATATTCTACCTAATACCCTAATTCAAAGATAGACTCCAGATGGATTACAGACCTAAATGTGAAAGATAAAATATAAAGTTAATAGAAGAAAATATCTTTGTGATCTAGCAAAACAAGTGATACCTTTTATTATCTCAAAATTATTATTTTTCAACAGAGGACAACATGGATAAAGTTGATAAATTAAAAATAAGATATTTTCAGTTTCTTAAGCTGGAAAGTGATTAATACACAGAATATATAATAACTCCTGCAAATCAATAAGATAAAGAAAATCAGCTCAATAGGCCAAATGGCCAGAGAATATGAACAAGCAGTTTATAAAAGAAAAAAACTAAAAAAGCTCACATGCATGGAAGAGATTTCCAATTCACTGAAAATCAGAGAAATGAAAAATACAACAATGGATTCTTACCCTTGTAGATTAGTAACAAGTCAAAACCTGAATAATGCAAAATATTTGTAGGAATACACGTTTCTAATAAGAGTGCAGACTATTGCTATTCTAGAGAGCAATCTGGAATCACTTAGCCAAATAAACACATACCTAGAATCCAGAAATTCTCAGAGAATAATAAAAATACTGGGAGAAATAGTTACTATATATATAAAATATAGGGCTTCCCTGGTGACACAGTGGTAAAGAATCCACCTGCCTTGCAGGAGATGCGGGTTCAATCCTTAGGTCAGGAATATCCCATGGAGAAGGAAATGGCAACCCACTCCAGTATTCTTGCCTGGGAAATCCCATGGACAGAGGAGTCTGGCGGCTTACAGTCCATAGAGTCGCCAAAGAATCGGACGTGACTAAGCGACTCGCTCAGTCATGTCTGACTCTTTGGCGACCCCATGGACTGCAGCACACCAGGCTTCCCTGGCCTTCACTGTCTCCTGGAGTTTGCACAAACTCATGTCCATTGAGTCGGTGATGTCATCAACCACCTCATCCTCTGCTGTACCCTTCTCCTCATACAAAATATATAAACATATTTACATTAATAAATATTAATATCAACATTGATTAATATTGTATTATATAAATATGTTTATCCAACAACAAACTAATATATAAATATATTAAAAACCTTTTAATGTCAAAACAGTTACAAAAAAGAAAGGACTTAAATGAACACTTCACAAAGAAATACATACAAATGGCCAATAAGCAATGAAAATATTCTCAATCTCTTCAGTTATTAGGGGAATGCAAATTAAAACTACAATAGGTTAACATTTCATATCCACTAGAATGGCTAAAATTTCAATGACAGTGGAAAATATTAACAAGAATATGAACATTGGAAGAACATATATTTCTGGTAAAATTGTAAAATGATACAAACACTTTAAAAAATTATTATTTGTCAGCTTCTTATAGAGTTAAACACACACCACTCTAAACTTAGTAATTGCACTCCTAGGTATTCATGCAAAAGATTTGAAAGTACATCTACAAAAAAGACTAGTACAAGAATGTTTATAGCAAGTTATTCATAACAGGTAATACATTGGAAACAATACAAATGCCCATCAACAAAAAAGTAGACACTTGTGTCTCCTCTATTTCCCTAAGGATTGAGAAGTATCAGAGAAAAGGGGAGATTGAAACTGAGGGACACTGTAGGGACCTCCTGGGTACAAAAGCCCCTCTGTGTCCCCTGTTTCTTGTTTGTAGAAAAAGGCCTTGGCCTCCCAGGCCTTCCCTGAGTTCCAAAGAGCAGACTCAAGCAGTTACTAATTAGGGAAGTTAGGGAGTGCAGAAGCAAAGGAAAACAAGTCAAAAAACAATAGTTCAGCCATAAGATAGAATCCTAGTTCCTCCTTAAGGAATATACATAACATTCTGATGCACATTTTTGAGTTTTATGCAGAAACTAAGACCCCTGCCCAAGTAGAGGATGGTGATCATATGCTGACCACAAGCACATAGACCCCAGACTGGCTGGAACCGGAAGGTTGACGATTAAGATTCCCAAACATCACCCTGTTACCTCTCCACCAACCAATCAGAAGAAAATCAGACCTTTTGCACCCCTCCCCCTTAAATGTTGCCTTTAAAACCCCTTCTCTGAAAGCCATCACCACAACCTGGTGTCCACAGATTGGCTTTGCTACAAGGCGAGGAACAGACCCTAGTTCAGTTGCATAACACAACTGATACACATAGCAACTGACTGAGTCTCAAAAACATGTTGAGCAAAAGAAGTCAGATACAGTGAACTAAGTACTGTATGAACCCATATGTATGATGTTCAAACACAGGCAAAGCAATCAATGGTGATGGAAAACTCAACACTGTACATGTAAAACTGTACCCTGTACTGTACAAGGTCCATACGGTAGAAAGAAGAGGATACACCAAGAATACCAGGCCTGTTTTGCAGAACACCAGGGAAACCCACAGCTATAGACACAATTGGCTAACAGCACCCTGACTAAGCATAACACAAACGAGACTAGGGCCCTTTAAGGGATGAGGACGTCTGCTAGTGAACCTGAGACGTCATAAACTGAAAATGCACTATGTGTTACAGAAGGAATCCCCTCCCCTGACCCCCAATTTGCACATGTGACCTATGAAGAGGCATAAAGAGCAGTCATGCCTGCCTGTGCAGAGCACTTTTCAAACTTAACATGGAAATTTACACTTTTCCACCAATCATTCTCAAAGCCCCCTCCTCATCTTGCTCCCCTCTTCCAAGATTATTAATATTGTGCTCAGTAGCCAATCAATGAGGGAGACAAATCTGAGCATTGCCTCCTGTCTCCTTGTTTGGCCACCCCAGAAATAAAGTCTTTTCTTCCTGCAGGAGGCTTTTGCCTCAGTATTTGATCTTTCCACTGTGAGGCAAGCAACCAGAGCACTTGCTTGGTCACATGTGGGTTGAGCGTTGACTTGCTGGGAGCATAAAGGAACTTTCTGGGGTGATGCAAATATTTTTTATTCTGATTGAGATGATAGTTATATAGTATAAGTATTTGTCAAAACAATGAATTATGCACTTAAAATCTGTACATTTCACTTTCAGTAAAAAAATAAAAATCATCTCCATAAAAAACATTGGGATGATATTATTAAGAGAAGGAAGAAGCGATATGAACAAGTAAAAGGTATACATATTTACCTTGGTGGGGGGAAATGCAATGATGAGAAGAATCAAAGTAGACACACACAAAATTACAGATGTCACTGATGAAAGCAATGTTCCTTAGGAGATTAACAGAAATTAAATTCTCCTATTTCATTTGGCTTCATAAAACAGTTTCTGACACCTATAAGATGAATCTTGACCACAATTAATTTTTTTTGGAAACAAACAAGTCTTCGGTGAATTTTGTTTTTTGTGCATGTAACTCACATTTTTCTTAAATATCCAGAACCAGAAATGAAACCTGAAAATTGCTTTATATTATTCTGGCTGTTGTTTATGAAGAATTAACATAATACTTTAAAATAAATTTTGAATTAAAATTCATCAAGCAGGCTTGTTAAAACCTCCTACAAGTATCCTGATATAACCGCAACATTGCCTTGAGAAAGCTACAATATCCTCTATGTTTTATCTTAAGATCATCCTTTATTCAGGTAATTGCAAGAAAAATTCAGCAAGCATTAGGCAAAGTACTATGGTAAGGCTGTGAATTCCACAGTTCCTTTTAAATTGGCCTGTTTTGTAATTATTTTTGCATTCTGATATTTTGTCTTTTTCTAGTCCCTCTTTATTAAATCCTGCATTCACCTTTCAAGAGCTCATTTAACATATGTTACATTCAGATTTGCCAATGCAATGAGACAAACAATATAAGGCTTTTCATCAAAGTTCTCTCCCAATCCTGTGTTCAGTCACTGGTAAATCTAACAAATATTTTAGCTGAAATGATTCATGTTTGGTCTTGGACAAAGGAGTAAAACATTATTTTCCAGCATACAAAAACTCCTATCCCATATCTCCTTTTAAAAAATGGTCTTCTTTTACTTACTAGTATTAAAAAATGAATAGCATAAGGCTTCCCTGATGACTCAGTGGTAAAGAATCCACCTGCCAATGTAGGAGACACAGGTTTGATCCCTGATCCAGGAAGATCCCACATGCTGCAGAGCAACTAAGCCCATGCCCCACAACTGCTGAGCTTGTGCTCTAGAGCCCGGGAGCTGCAACTACTGAGCCCATGTGCCACAAGAGAAGCCACTGCAAGAAGAAGCTCCTGCTCCGCAACTAGAGGGCAGTCCCTCCTCTCCGCGGCCAGAGAAAAGCCTGCACAGCAACGAAGATCCAGCACCGCCAAAAACAATTTTTTAAAAATGAATAACATACATTTCCCACATTTCATAAAACTAGTGGCAAGTTTTTAACAGAAAAAGTTTGCATAAAGAATATGACTCATTAAAAATTCTCAAAGTTAAGGATTCTCTGAATATAACAAAACAGAAAAAACAGATATAAAAAACAAACTAGTGGTTACTGGTTGGGAGAGGGGCAAAATAGGGCTGAGGGTTAAGAGATACAAACTATTATGTATAAAATAAATGAGCTACAAGGATATATTGTACAGAACAGGGAATATAGCCAATAATTTATAATAACTTCAAATGGAGAATAATCTATAAAAATCTTGAATCACTATGTTGGACACTTCAAACTAATATAATATTGTAAATCAACTATACTTCAAAAAAATTCTTTCCAAAAGCTGGAGATTTTCTGCAAATCTCTATTGTGCTGGAGAGGAAATTAAAAAAAACTGCTTTCCAGTTTGGGTCAAAGGCATACGAACTGTAGGAGGACAGGGGCAATATCTTTTCAGTTCAGCATTGCTACTCCTGTTTGGCATCATGCCTAGCACATAGTAGGTGCCTATTAATTTATGTGTTGAATGAATGAACAGTTGCTCTTAACCAAATGAAGTATCATGAAACGTTGGGGTGCCATCATTTATTACAAGATATGTCCAAAGCAATTAGTCCTGATAATAAAGAAATCTTTCTTCTGGTAGCAGCTTCCCTGATAGCTCAGTTGGTAAAGAATCCACCTGCAGTGCAGGAGACCCCAGTTTGATTCCTGGGTCAGAAAGATCTGCTGGAAAAGGGATAGGTTACCCACTCCAATCTACCCATTCCAGTATTCTTGGACTTCCCTTGTGGCTCAGCTGGTAAAGAATCCATCTGCAATGCAGGAGACCTGGGTTTGATCCTCGGGTTCGGAAGATCCCCTGGAGAAGGGAAAGGCTACCCACTCCTGTATTCTGGCCTGGAGAATTCCATGGACTCTATTAGTCCATGGGATCTCAGAGAATCAGACATGACTGAGTGACTCACTTCTTCTGAAGACCAAATTGTTTTAATACTTTTTATCTTGACATACTTTTAGATTTATAGAAGAGTTACAAAGATAGCACATAGAGTTCCTACATACCCTCACTCACTCAGTTTCCCCTAATATTAATATCCTGCATAATCAAGTTGTATTTACAAAATGAAGAAATTAACATTGGTACAATTCTATTAACTATAGACTTTATTTGGATTTCATGGATTTTTCCACTAATGTTCTTCTCTGTTTTTTTTTTTTTTTCCTCCAGGATCCAATCCAGGATACCATCTTGCCTAACCCTGACTATTTGGAAGGTAGTATCTGTCAGGTTTCTTCACGGTAACATTACTGTTTTCCCTTTCCATACCTTATTTCTTAAAAGCAAGGTGCTAAATCAAACTCACAATCAGAAGAAGAACTAAGCTCCACCTCCTGGCAGAATTTGTGAATATATGTTAAAAACATTAATGCAATTAATACATGTAATTAAATATCTTTGGGAAAATACTTGCAAGCTAAGCAAATATCCTGTTTTTCCTTAAAGTTTCACCCACTAATTTTAACATTCATCAGTGGATCTTGCGTGTAACAACTACTATTGGGGTGCAAAGAACACTTTTCTCAAGTGTTTATATAAATGTTATAGCTAATTGAAAATTACTCCTATGATGTCACTTTCACTCTAATAGACACTGTTGGTTGCCTGTCCCTTCCTGCCTGCTAACAGAACTCTAGCTTCAGAGCCTCTCTGTCATTTCCCTGGCAACAAACATTTTGTTTAGAAACTGACCCATGACAGAATTTAGGACAAGGAGACATAAGAATAAGTCTTGTCAGGAAGTTTCCAGCAGATTCTCCTTCACTCTCAAAAAGAGACACAAGGATGCCCTGTTTTTTCTTATACTGTAGGCATAGCTATGTGAAAATATAGAGCGTGGAGCTGCTACAGTCATCTTGTGGCCATGAGGAGATAAACCTGAAAATGAAAGTAAACACACTGAAGACGGCGGAGTGGAAAGATTAAAAGCCTGGTCTTGATGTTTTTGACTTGTTGAACTAATCAATTCTGGATCCACTCTAACCCTGGATTTAGTTTTGTGAAAGAATTAATTCCCCTATTATGCAAGCAATGTTGAGTGTTACTTGAAGCTCAAAGCACCCTGATGCACTTCTTTTCAAGAGGCCTTCTTGAGAAGTGGAGAAACAGTTACAGCTGTAGATTTACAGCTCCCAGTTAGAAACTGTACACAACCCTGGACAACATGCACATGGGTGTGTGCCCTGCATGTAAACCTCACTGGGGCAGGTGTAAAAGTGGCTGTGTGAAAACATACCTGGTCACAGTGATAACTTCTAAGAATCAGCCGCAATCCTAAAGATAGGTTCAAAATCGTTCTAGGAAATTTGGCCAAGTAGAAACTTTTATTACCCTCTGTTTCTCATTCTTTTGGCTCTCCGTATTTTTTCTTTCAAAATATTCAAAATTCAAAAAAACTAGTACATAAAGTTAAAATAGAACTAAGATTATTTTAACAGGAAGTCAGTAGTTAAAACAACAAGATGCAATATGTGACCATCCTTTTCTTACTTATCCATGTATTTAACAACTGCTATGAATCTGTTATTATACAGGTACACTGAATCCCTCAGGCTGTCTTAATTCACTAAGTGATTGATCTTATCTATCCCCTGGAGAAGGAAATGGCAATCCACTCTAGTATTCTTGCCTGGAGAATCCCATGGACAGAGGAGCCTGGTGGGCTACAGTCCATGGGTTCACAAGAGTCGGACTAAGTGACTAACACAACAACAAGAACAATCCCTTGATTAAATAGTTATAAGCACTACTTAATCTCCTTTTGAAAGTCAAATTACAATTACTACTTTCATTTCACTTCAAAAGGATTATTTTTTAAAGCCTTAGTAGGTTNGTTCACAAGAGTCGGACTAAGTGACTAACACAACAACAAGAACAATCCCTTGATTAAATAGTTATAAGCACTACTTAATCTCCTTTTGAAAGTCAAATTACAATTACTACTTTCATTTCACTTCAAAAGGATTATTTTTTAAAGCCTTAGTAG
Source organism: Neotragus pygmaeus (assembly GCA_006410875.1). NCBI lineage: Eukaryota > Metazoa > Chordata > Mammalia > Artiodactyla > Bovidae > Neotragus > Neotragus pygmaeus. Next base: position 1,906,113 of record SJYV01048237.1, on the reverse strand, counting down.
GTTATTTAGATACATTAAGTGCCCACCACTAGTCAATACACATCATGGCTTTCCTGTTCCTAATTTTTTATAATTGTGATGTATCACTTAGTTGTCCATATGTCATCATCAAATTTTTTTCCCAAGCAGAGCTCATTAATACCCTGAGATTGTGCATAATGGAAAAGTCTTTCTGTTATTCTTATTTGGGAAAATAATTTGGCTGGGTATAAAATTCTTAACTTGGAACTCTTTGTACAAACCACTGCACTTTTCCTCTGGCATTTAATATTGCTGTGAACAAGTCTGAGGTCACTCTGATATTTTCTCACTGTAGATGTTTTTCTTTGCTTGGTTGGCAAACCAAAACAGTGTCAAAGCACTTTCATCTGAATTTCCTGATTTCTACATTTTGCATTTATTGAAAGAAGGAAACTAGCTAGCTCTTTAGGAAATTATTAGTTGTTTAGGAAACTCAGTGAAAAAGAATGCCAAAATAAGTATTGCTCAGCATACATTCTTTCAAGAATGGTCACCACCATTCTCATCCTTTAAATTAGTTGAATAGTTTTTTATTCCTCTTTGAGGCAGTCAAGGAAGAGATTAAGTTTGAGTTGCTCCTCCCGCTGAGAGAGTAATTAGTACCTCTTTGGCACAGGGATGATTTCATCCAGGGATATGGTAGCAGTTCCATTTGCTTCCTCATCCTAATCTCCAGTTCTTGCTCACAGCTATGCCAAACTTTTTCAGTGTAGTTTTTGGGAAGTGAGTCATGGAGTCACTGAATTAATTGGTGTTGTTCCAAGCCCACTGGGAAGTTTAGCAGTGGACAGAATCATATGACTACAAAATAGATAATTCAGACATTAGGCCATGATGGTGTCTGTCCAAAGTGAAAATGTCTAAGAAAGGCCACAATCTCAGTTTATTCTTCATCTTTCTTGAACTCCCTGTAACACACTTGACAATATATTCTTGTTTTCTTTGTGCCAAATAACATAAATACATAGAGTGCTAATTACTTCAATTCACATGAGCTAAGCAATTGGAAGTTTTTTCCTAAGACCTCCAGACAATCATACAGATTGTATCTCAGTTCTAAGCCTATCCATTCACTACTTCTACATCTTCCAATCATTTATCTGCAGAAAGTAAAGCAAACCTTGTCCTCTTTTTTGCATCTGGTTATCCCCCTCCACAACACTCAGGTGCCCTCAATCCTCCCCTGAATTGAAGAAGCAAGGGGGTTATCTAACTGATAGGGATCAGGGGACCTGAAGACTCACTAAATCACTCACTCACTCATGAAGTATATATTTATTAAGTGCCTACAAAGCATTGTGCTAAGTATTGTGAGAAAATAAAAATGGTTCAGATCCAGGGCTTTTCCTGAAGGAGTTTACTGTCTACCAGTAGAGATAAAACATTCATGTAAATAAATATTATAATGCCAGGAGAGAGTATGATGCAATCCACAGAGAAAGAGAGCCATCATAAGAGAGGTAAAGGAAAAGCTATTGAGTACTAACTGTTAGGATCTGAGAAAGTTTCATAAAGAAGGTAGCATGTGAGGATGAGTAGGGTTTAAACCGTGGAAACAGAAGGAAGGACAGTTAAGCTCAGCTGCAAGCCTGAGCAAAGGCATAGTGGTAAGACAGAGCACTACAGCATCTCCAGACAGTTCAGTACAGTGCAAAGAATCCTAGACAAACCATGGGGAACACCCCAGTTTTTCTAGCTTCTAGTCCTGTAACTTACATCATTTAACTTTTCTGAGTTTTTTCCCTCTCTAAAGTGGGAAAGACAACTGTCATTCAAACTTGCATGATACTATGCAAATAAAAAGAGGATAATGAAGAAGTGAAAGTTCAAGGTTTCAGTTAAACTCATATCCCCTTTTCTAAAGACTCTTCTCCCCATTTGCCCTGAATTTCTACCTCATGAGTTCTCTTCACATTTTTCCTCACCTTGCCTTCATAACCCCATCCTCTCCCATCGGAAAAATAATACAGATTGGATAAAATAGTCATCCCTGCTTCTTCCAGGCCTGAGAGTAGGTGGTATTGTTTCCTTTTTGAAAACAGCTCCAGATTGAAACCCTTCCTAAGACTCTACACAGAATTTATACCCTTTGATGAGTCCCACTGAGAAATAGAAGCCTTCCAAATGCCAGGACATTGGATTTGGGTATTTTGGACTCCTCTTTCAGTGCCATTTCACTGCATTAGATATGTAGATGAAATGAGCTAATCATGGGTAAAAGTCATACATACATACTTACAGATCTTCAAATTGTTTCTTCTGATAATCACGGCAGATTTCCTTGAACCTTGGGTTACAAATTATAAGCAGTTATGTTTGTATGATGAAACTCCTTCTAATCCAAGCCTATAATCATAGCAGAGCTAAAAATATATAAACATTCATGCACATTATAACAGTCACCTTTTTTTATCTTGATCATTTAAAATTATGTATCAAGAGAGGAGTGTCTTTCTTTTGTTCCTAGGTCCAAAATCTGGGCACAGCAAAAGGACCCTCATAGAAACGGGGCTTATACTTTTCATCTTTGTATTCCCAGTGACTGATACAGCACCCAGCACATACTAGATGCTCAATAAATATTTCTGGGACAAATTAATGAATGAATGAAAACTACATCTCAAATCCTGACTCTAGCCCCAAATTCCAACACAAAGCATATTAGATTGGTACCTTAAACTCAACAGGTTACAAACCAAATTCAACTTCTTCTTCCTCAAAAAACATCCCCTTTTCATGATTTTCTATTTCTATTAATGGTACCACCATTCTCTGAGTCACATAAGCTCAAATCTGCATTGTTTCCTCTTATATTCAGCTCCTTCCTGACAGCAATTTCTATTGATGAGATTTTTAGGATAATTTTGACATTTGTTTCTACTTAAAAAAAAAGTCTTTATTGATTTTGTAATTGCTTCTGTTTTATGTTTTGGTCCTTTGGCCACAAGACATGTGGCATCCTAGCTCCCCAACCAGAAATTGAACCTGCACCTCCTGTATTGGAAAGCAAAATCTTAACCACTGGACTGTCAGGGAAGTCCTTGTTCTTTGTTTTTTTTTCATTTATCTCCACTGTGGACCACCTAAGATCATGGAACAATTTATCTTCCTGTGGCTATGATCATTTTGCTCCCTAGAGGGCAAGAGGATATTTCCTTAGTCAGATGAACTCTCTAAACACTTTAACCTGGTACTATGGATCCCCCATGATCACATCCAGAATAACCTTTCCAGCCCTAACTTGTACAGGTCCATTACATATAGCTTACGTCCCGACTCAACAGGGTTACTACTTCTCATCTTCTTCAGACCCTATACCTTTTATCTAGCCCAAACAGTCTATGTATCCTTGATGTCCAGCTCAAATATTTCTTCATCCATAAGTTCTCATTTGCCTCCTCAATCAGAGTAAGTAACCTCTGTACAACCTTCCAGACCACTTACTTCAAGTCTCTTTTATGAAACCTTTACCACATTTGGCTTTATATTTTAGAAGTTGCTGCTCTTGCTTTCATCATCCTCACTAATTTGCAAATTCATCTACTTGTTCAAAAATATGTATGGAGTTCCTGCTGTGCTCATGGAGGTGGAATGGACCCTTAGGAGTTAATAATAATGAAGACAGTCATAGTTTCTGCCCTGGTGAAACTTTCTTTGCAGCAAAAGAAATACGAGTGTTCAAGGGGCAGGAATGTGCCAGAGTGNCAACATGCACATGGGTGTGTGCCCTGCATGTAAACCTCACTGGGGCAGGTGTAAAAGTGGCTGTGTGAAAACATACCTGGTCACAGTGATAACTTCTAAGAATCAGCCGCAATCCTAAAGATAGGTTCAAAATCGTTCTAGGAAATTTGGCCAAGTAGAAACTTTTATTACCCTCTGTTTCTCATTCTTTTGGCTCTCCGTATTTTTTCTTTCAAAATATTCAAAATTCAAAAAAACTAGTACATAAAGTTAAAATAGAACTAAGATTATTTTAACAGGAAGTCAGTAGTTAAAACAACAAGATGCAATATGTGACCATCCTTTTCTTACTTATCCATGTATTTAACAACTGCTATGAATCTGTTATTATACAGGTACACTGAATCCCTCAGGCTGTCTTAATTCACTAAGTGATTGATCTTATCTATCCCCTGGAGAAGGAAATGGCAATCCACTCTAGTATTCTTGCCTGGAGAATCCCATGGACAGAGGAGCCTGGTGGGCTACAGTCCATGGGTTCACAAGAGTCGGACTAAGTGACTAACACAACAACAAGAACAATCCCTTGATTAAATAGTTATAAGCACTACTTAATCTCCTTTTGAAAGTCAAATTACAATTACTACTTTCATTTCACTTCAAAAGGATTATTTTTTAAAGCCTTAGTAGGTTATTTAGATACATTAAGTGCCCACCACTAGTCAATACACATCATGGCTTTCCTGTTCCTAATTTTTTATAATTGTGATGTATCACTTAGTTGTCCATATGTCATCATCAAATTTTTTTCCCAAGCAGAGCTCATTAATACCCTGAGATTGTGCATAATGGAAAAGTCTTTCTGTTATTCTTATTTGGGAAAATAATTTGGCTGGGTATAAAATTCTTAACTTGGAACTCTTTGTACAAACCACTGCACTTTTCCTCTGGCATTTAATATTGCTGTGAACAAGTCTGAGGTCACTCTGATATTTTCTCACTGTAGATGTTTTTCTTTGCTTGGTTGGCAAACCAAAACAGTGTCAAAGCACTTTCATCTGAATTTCCTGATTTCTACATTTTGCATTTATTGAAAGAAGGAAACTAGCTAGCTCTTTAGGAAATTATTAGTTGTTTAGGAAACTCAGTGAAAAAGAATGCCAAAATAAGTATTGCTCAGCATACATTCTTTCAAGAATGGTCACCACCATTCTCATCCTTTAAATTAGTTGAATAGTTTTTTATTCCTCTTTGAGGCAGTCAAGGAAGAGATTAAGTTTGAGTTGCTCCTCCCGCTGAGAGAGTAATTAGTACCTCTTTGGCACAGGGATGATTTCATCCAGGGATATGGTAGCAGTTCCATTTGCTTCCTCATCCTAATCTCCAGTTCTTGCTCACAGCTATGCCAAACTTTTTCAGTGTAGTTTTTGGGAAGTGAGTCATGGAGTCACTGAATTAATTGGTGTTGTTCCAAGCCCACTGGGAAGTTTAGCAGTGGACAGAATCATATGACTACAAAATAGATAATTCAGACATTAGGCCATGATGGTGTCTGTCCAAAGTGAAAATGTCTAAGAAAGGCCACAATCTCAGTTTATTCTTCATCTTTCTTGAACTCCCTGTAACACACTTGACAATATATTCTTGTTTTCTTTGTGCCAAATAACATAAATACATAGAGTGCTAATTACTTCAATTCACATGAGCTAAGCAATTGGAAGTTTTTTCCTAAGACCTCCAGACAATCATACAGATTGTATCTCAGTTCTAAGCCTATCCATTCACTACTTCTACATCTTCCAATCATTTATCTGCAGAAAGTAAAGCAAACCTTGTCCTCTTTTTTGCATCTGGTTATCCCCCTCCACAACACTCAGGTGCCCTCAATCCTCCCCTGAATTGAAGAAGCAAGGGGGTTATCTAACTGATAGGGATCAGGGGACCTGAAGACTCACTAAATCACTCACTCACTCATGAAGTATATATTTATTAAGTGCCTACAAAGCATTGTGCTAAGTATTGTGAGAAAATAAAAATGGTTCAGATCCAGGGCTTTTCCTGAAGGAGTTTACTGTCTACCAGTAGAGATAAAACATTCATGTAAATAAATATTATAATGCCAGGAGAGAGTATGATGCAATCCACAGAGAAAGAGAGCCATCATAAGAGAGGTAAAGGAAAAGCTATTGAGTACTAACTGTTAGGATCTGAGAAAGTTTCATAAAGAAGGTAGCATGTGAGGATGAGTAGGGTTTAAACCGTGGAAACAGAAGGAAGGACAGTTAAGCTCAGCTGCAAGCCTGAGCAAAGGCATAGTGGTAAGACAGAGCACTACAGCATCTCCAGACAGTTCAGTACAGTGCAAAGAATCCTAGACAAACCATGGGGAACACCCCAGTTTTTCTAGCTTCTAGTCCTGTAACTTACATCATTTAACTTTTCTGAGTTTTTTCCCTCTCTAAAGTGGGAAAGACAACTGTCATTCAAACTTGCATGATACTATGCAAATAAAAAGAGGATAATGAAGAAGTGAAAGTTCAAGGTTTCAGTTAAACTCATATCCCCTTTTCTAAAGACTCTTCTCCCCATTTGCCCTGAATTTCTACCTCATGAGTTCTCTTCACATTTTTCCTCACCTTGCCTTCATAACCCCATCCTCTCCCATCGGAAAAATAATACAGATTGGATAAAATAGTCATCCCTGCTTCTTCCAGGCCTGAGAGTAGGTGGTATTGTTTCCTTTTTGAAAACAGCTCCAGATTGAAACCCTTCCTAAGACTCTACACAGAATTTATACCCTTTGATGAGTCCCACTGAGAAATAGAAGCCTTCCAAATGCCAGGACATTGGATTTGGGTATTTTGGACTCCTCTTTCAGTGCCATTTCACTGCATTAGATATGTAGATGAAATGAGCTAATCATGGGTAAAAGTCATACATACATACTTACAGATCTTCAAATTGTTTCTTCTGATAATCACGGCAGATTTCCTTGAACCTTGGGTTACAAATTATAAGCAGTTATGTTTGTATGATGAAACTCCTTCTAATCCAAGCCTATAATCATAGCAGAGCTAAAAATATATAAACATTCATGCACATTATAACAGTCACCTTTTTTTATCTTGATCATTTAAAATTATGTATCAAGAGAGGAGTGTCTTTCTTTTGTTCCTAGGTCCAAAATCTGGGCACAGCAAAAGGACCCTCATAGAAACGGGGCTTATACTTTTCATCTTTGTATTCCCAGTGACTGATACAGCACCCAGCACATACTAGATGCTCAATAAATATTTCTGGGACAAATTAATGAATGAATGAAAACTACATCTCAAATCCTGACTCTAGCCCCAAATTCCAACACAAAGCATATTAGATTGGTACCTTAAACTCAACAGGTTACAAACCAAATTCAACTTCTTCTTCCTCAAAAAACATCCCCTTTTCATGATTTTCTATTTCTATTAATGGTACCACCATTCTCTGAGTCACATAAGCTCAAATCTGCATTGTTTCCTCTTATATTCAGCTCCTTCCTGACAGCAATTTCTATTGATGAGATTTTTAGGATAATTTTGACATTTGTTTCTACTTAAAAAAAAAGTCTTTATTGATTTTGTAATTGCTTCTGTTTTATGTTTTGGTCCTTTGGCCACAAGACATGTGGCATCCTAGCTCCCCAACCAGAAATTGAACCTGCACCTCCTGTATTGGAAAGCAAAATCTTAACCACTGGACTGTCAGGGAAGTCCTTGTTCTTTGTTTTTTTTTCATTTATCTCCACTGTGGACCACCTAAGATCATGGAACAATTTATCTTCCTGTGGCTATGATCATTTTGCTCCCTAGAGGGCAAGAGGATATTTCCTTAGTCAGATGAACTCTCTAAACACTTTAACCTGGTACTATGGATCCCCCATGATCACATCCAGAATAACCTTTCCAGCCCTAACTTGTACAGGTCCATTACATATAGCTTACGTCCCGACTCAACAGGGTTACTACTTCTCATCTTCTTCAGACCCTATACCTTTTATCTAGCCCAAACAGTCTATGTATCCTTGATGTACAGCTCAAATATTTCTTCATCCATAAGTTCTCATTTGCCTCCTCAATCAGAGTAAGTAACCTCTGTACAACCTTCCAGACCACTTACTTCAAGTCTCTTTTATGAAACCTTTACCACATTTGGCTTTATATTTTAGAAGTTGCTGCTCTTGCTTTCATCATCCTCACTAATTTGCAAATTCATCTACTTGTTCAAAAATATGTATGGAGTTCCTGCTGTGCTCATGGAGGTGGAATGGACCCTTAGGAGTTAATAATAATGAAGACAGTCATAGTTTCTGCCCTGGTGAAACTTTCTTTGCAGCAAAAGAAATACGAGTGTTCAAGGGGCAGGAATGTGCCAGAGTGGCTAAAGAGGGAACATAGATGGGGCAAGGTCAGGGATGTGAGCAGGGTTAGCCTATAAGAGGTCTTTTGGGTCACGATAAGGAATGGAGTAATCTAATTGTGAAGAAGACACTGAGCTTTATGCAAAGGAAAGAGATGTTGGATTTGGATTTGGCAGCAGTCTTGCTGCCTGCTGTGTGGAGAATGGATTGTAGGAAGACCAATTTCAGAAGCTATTCCCATACCTAGGGCAAATAATGATAGTGTTTTGCTACCAGGGCTAAGTTTGGGAGATAAAGTCCATGGGACTTGTTGCTGTATTGAATGTAGAAGGAGACAGAAAAAGGAAGTAAGAGTGACTTCTAGCTCTCTGACATGAGCAACTACATTTCCATTTAGTTGGAAGTGGAAAATGTCGGGACAGCAGGTTTAGAAGGGTGATGAGTAGTTAAGAGAGGCTTGAACATGTTTGAATTCTGATGGAAATAATCCAGTGGAGAGAAAATGATTGAAGATACAGGAGAAAGAAGAAGTTAATCTGAATGGGCCTCAGGATCACAAAGTCTGGAGACAATCTAGGTATTGGGGGGGCCCAATGTCCCTCAGTAAATAAGATCTCAAACAATGGACCCTGACTAGTTAAGATGGAGGAACACTATATTACACATGCATGAATGAATGGATGAACGAAAGAATGAATGAGTCTGTTCAGTGACCACAATTCTCTACCCTAATCTTCATATCTTCCAGCAGCAACATTAAAAAAAAATCATAGAACATTTTTATAACTTGATTACAAATACTTTTCCCATTTCTGCATTTTATAAATTTTCTACAGTGAACTTATGCTATCTTTGTATTTAAAAGGAAAACAAATAAATGAATAAACTTTTTAGATAAATATCTTGGGCTCATAGACATATCCAAGTTCTGGGCAATTTTTCAGGGGGAAGGAGGAGACTAGCACAGTCAACATCATAGTATTACTCAAGGCATTTGCTCTGTCTATTCACCTCATCTCATGTCCTTGTCTACTCAGAGCATATACATCCCCCCAAGTCAGCTGCTCAGGTCCCAGCCACCATCTCCCACCTGCAGGAGTCACCATTCCTCAGAGAACTCTCTTCTGCACACATTGAGAGTCTAGTCAAAGTGCCTACCACCATTTCTCAAGTCACTATACATAGTTTTTTAATTTTTATTGTGTTTGTGTGTGTGCTGTCATTGAATTATGTCCAGCTCTCTGTGACCCCGTGAACTGTAGCCCACTGGCTCCTCTATCCATGGGATTTCCCAGGCAAGAATATTAGAGTGGGTTGCCATTTCCTTCTCCAGGGGATCTTCCTGACCCAGGGATTGAACNATTATGTCCAGCTCTCTGTGACCCCGTGAACTGTAGCCCACTGGCTCCTCTATCCATGGGATTTCCCAGGCAAGAATATTAGAGTGGGTTGCCATTTCCTTCTCCAGGGGATCTTCCTGACCCAGGGATTGAACCCATGTTTCCTGTGTCTCCTGCGCTGGCAGGCGGATTCTTTACCATTGAGCTACTATTATTGTTTAAAATAGGTATTATATTAATACATTTTAAAATTCAAAAGTCCAGACAGTATATAGTGAAAGCTTATACCCCTGTTCCCCAGGTACCCAGCTTCCCACCCTAGAGGAAACAAATGTTGGCCATTTTTTATCTAGCCTCCTAGAGATAAATTATGAAACAATATTTTCTTAAAAATCAATGAACTCAGAGTTGGAGTGAGCATAACTATTATAAGTGCTCTTTTCACAAGATACTGTCGCTACAATGACTGACAATCACCATGCATAATCCGGTCATCATTTATTGAGGGCCTACTATGTCCTGTGCCAGGTACACCATTCACATGATCTTTTGTCCTATTGTATGAGGTAGATGTTTTATTTCCCCCAATTTACAGATAGTAGCTAATAATTTATCAGGGGGACTCATGTTTATGGTGTGTTTACTATATTATGGGCACTGTTCTATACATTCCATTTCATTCACTCAACAAAATACAAATTTCATATCTCCTATGTTCTAGGCAACAGAACAGTGACAAAACAGACAAAATCTCTGGCTTTGTGGAGCTTAGATTGAAAAAGGTGAACACTTATGAACACTAAAGACTAAACAAGGAAGATAAAGTAGGTGAGATTGTGAAAGGTACCTAAATGGAAAAATGGTGATATGAAGTTCTCAATCATCCTTGCAGCAAATATATGCAGGAAAGACTATTATGAGCTTCTTTTTACAAGTAAAATAATTTGAGAGAGAGGTTAAGTAACTTGCCCAAGTTTTACAGAGCTTAAATAGATGAACAATGGATGCACCAAGGCGGGCTAGGAGGGTATAGAGACCCTACCCATATAATCTCTATCAGCACCCCACCCCCAGCTTTGGAATGAGTAACTTGTATTTTCTTTGTCTTCTGTATACAGCCCTGGAAAGGAGCCTCAGAGCCCTAGCTCCTACCAAGCCTATACAACACAGCCATATGATCACCCCAGTCACTGCTCTGTGAAATTCCACAGCCACCGCGGTAGGGGAAGGACGGAGTTGCTGAGTGATTGGCCAGTGACAAACAGAGAGAACTATCACTCATCCTGAAGACAGTCCTGGGAGACAGGCATTATTATCCCAGCAGGGACACCGAAGCTTTACAGATGAGCAACACTGGGAGAACTTAAGTCTCTCCTGCCCAACATCATAAAGGTAACAAAAGCTGAGGTAGGATTCCAACCCACATCACCCCAGTTCCTAAAGCTAAGGGAGATGATAGCCCCAGTGTGGACCATGGCTCCAGACTTCAAGATGCCTTTTCAGAGTCACCTCTTCTGAGGGCAGGCACATCAGATGGCCCAGGGTCCAGGTGCATGGCCAGCAAGGTCTTAGAGAGAAAGCGATAGGTGTGTGTTCAAAGAAAGTACTTATGAAATCATTTCTGAAGAAAGAAACAAAAAGACTCTTCATAAGAAACCAGTCCCAAAAGAAGCAGTGTGAAGAGATTGCCTGAAAGGAGAGATGGACTTGAGTCTTAAGTACTTTTCCACTCCCTGAACAATTTATTGGGCTCCCCTCCCCCTATGATTAATAGAGCTTCAAGAGCTGCTCAGTCTCCAGGCCATTTTACNCCCAAAAGAAGCAGTGTGAAGAGATTGCCTGAAAGGAGAGATGGACTTGAGTCTTAAGTACTTTTCCACTCCCTGAACAATTTATTGGGCTCCCCTCCCCCTATGATTAATAGAGCTTCAAGAGCTGTTCAGTCTCCAGGCCATTTTACTTTAGGAAGCTCTGATTTGAAAAATGAGGCAAGTACTTTCAGAGCTGTCATCAATAGGAAATTAGGAGATAAAAAGAAATCTATTGAAATGGCTTTTAAATATGTACAAGGAGAGCCACAGGGTCTCGGCCACATTCCTCTCCTCTGTCCCTCTTGCCCAGATCTGTCACATCAGAATAATGAACACAAACTGTGCCACCATCAGCAGATGCAGAGGACAACTGCTGAAAGCACTGTGACCAATGTGGTCTGAGCAGCTGCCTCTCAAGAGCTTGGGTGTTTAGGGATGTGCTCCCATAAAGTGGTTTTGGCGTGGCTTCTCTGAAGCAGGATGTGAGACAAGATGGCTGGAGAGCTACAGGCACAGGGAGATGACAGTCTGACTCAACGGCAGCCTTTAAGTGTAGTTCTGTGTGGCTATTTCTCTTTCAAGCATCCAAGATCAGAACCAAATTTGAGGATCAAGCACAACACTCGAGGCTCCTGCAGTCCACAACTGTGTGGTCTTTTGTGGACGGAGCTTAAGGGTATGAGTTCCAATATCAAACTGGTTTCAAATACTGGCTCTACAGCTTACTACATATGTGACTTTGAGTATCGTATTTAATCTGAGTGTCAGTTCCCTATCCCTCAAAACGAAGATAAGAATAGCATCTGCCTCGAAGGACTCTTTTAAGGATTAAGTTAAATAATGTACACAAATTTCTTTGCACACAGGAAGAACTCAATAAGAATCGGCTGTAGTTATTTGGGGGAAAGTCTTTAAGAGGGTATGATTTGGTACAGCCTCTTTGGATACAATTTGTCAAATGTTTAAAAATTTAAAATGCAGACTCCCTTTGACCTAGTGATTCCACTTCTAGGACACTTATTAGAACAAGTGTATAAATACAGGAGGTGCTTCTCAGGTGGCACTAGTGGTAAAGAATCTGCCTGCCAGTGCAGAAGACACAAGAGATGCGGATTTAATCACTAGATCAGGAAGATGCCCTGAAGGAGGGCATGGCAACCCACTCAAGTATTTTTGCCTGGAGAATCCCATGGACAGAGCAGCCTGCTGGCAGGCTACAGTCCATAGCGTCACAAAGAGTTGGACATGACTGAAGTGACTTAGCACGCATGCACACATACATATACTAAAGGATACTTGCAGGGCAAACTTTGTAATTTGAAAAACAGTGAAGTAAGTGTGCATCCATAGAAGAATAGTTAAGTGAATTATAATTCACCTATGCAAAGTTATGTATCATTCAGTGAGTAACAAGGATAAGGTGTTTCAACAAAGTAAAAGGTACACAGAATATTATTCTGTGCACAGAAGTAGGATGCAAGGAAGTATATTTGGTATGAATTCATTTATATTAAACATGCAGATACATATTTATATTTGCATTTAAAAGATCGGAACAATCTACGTTAAACACTAGCTGTCATCTGCTCTAGGAAACTGCTCAGGCTGGGGCTTAGGGGGGAGTAGTCATTCATTCTTTACTGTATGTGGTTCTCTATTAGTTGACTATTGACAAGCAAGAGACATTTTATCATTTTTAAAAGAGCTCATACTCTTGAGCTTAGCCACTCATAGAAAGAGAAAAATTAAGCAAATCAGTTACAGACGCCACTAGCAACTGAAACTTCAAGCATGTAATTATGTGGCTCACTTTAGCCATCCCAACTAAACAAAATTCAAAGTAAAAAATGATACAGTTATGAAAATTTTACTTGGAGATACACAGTGCACATTTGATCTCAAACTGTTTGACTGAATATACACTTTGTTTTCGTCTTTACCAGTGCAACCACATAGCCTCATTTTCTTTTCTAACTGATGAATTCCCTTACAAGCCTGCATAACTACCTGAGAAGTGCTTCCACATGGATGTTTCAGTGTACTTAAAACAAGTGTCTGAAAACAAATGTATCATTTTCCCCAAATATCTTATTTTTCCTAAGCAGAGTCCCATTCTCCCCCATTGCCCAGGCTTGAAACCCTAACTTTAGTTGGCGTGCCCTCTGTCTTACTCCCTCAGCAGATAGATGGGTAGGTACTTCATTTTTCTTCATCTGTGGTCTCTCTGACATCACCTCCTTCTTTTCCATTCCCAAGGCCATTCCCTAAATGCAGGCTCCACCTCACTGTCACCTTGTATCTTCATGACAGCAGCTATATTGTGTCTATTGCCCCAACACACTCCTAACTGCAAACACAACCCCTAACAGACCATAAACTCCTCAAAAGGATTAATGCTTTATTCATCCTAGTACCGAGTGTCCTGCCTAGGAACCAGTGGGTGCTACATTAATATTTTTTCAGTGAACAAGTAGATGGAAAGAAGTAACTGATTTAGTAAGTAATTTCTAGCAGAGTCTCCTTTCCCCAGTTCTTCATCCCCCAGCCACTTTCTTCAATAGTTCTCCTTAGCTGATGATTCAATAACATCATCATCATTGGTAATTTGCCACTTCTCAGATGAGAGCACAGTCCTTTCAAATTCAGTCATGAATGCGATTTAAAGGGCTTTATTTGATATATTCAATGGTTTTCAAAGAAAATTTTAAAAATTCAAAGCTATAGAAACTGAAAAACTCCAACTGGGTTTCGACTTCCATTGAAACTCTTACAAAACAGTAGAGATGAGCATTTATGAATCATTAGAGGGTTAAAGACCTAGTTCCTTAATTATCGATCCTTAAAATATTATTTTACAATGGGAATGCACATGCATTAAGAACAGACTGTAACTTATAAATCACTTCTAAATAGCTCTATGCCTATGATGTTCAACTTATTAGGAGTTGTTAATATTCCATTACTCAGAGATCATTAGCACACTCTGCTAGCAATATAGATCACATAATAGCAAGTGACAAGGGGAGAGCATGAAGTACTCTAATTATGATTTCCTTTAAAAAAAGGGGGGGATGTCTGTCATGACCTCCCCTGAGTGTGAACCCTATCTGGCAAAGTCTGAGAATGCTAAACTTTCCTCCATGAACTGGGCTACTATGGGGGGAGGGGAAGATTACCTAAAGAGAAAACTAGTTGACATTTCTTATTGCTTTCTACATGCCAGGCACAGAAGTAAATCACACACACACACACACACACACACACACACACACACACACACACAAAACAAACGTTATGAGGTATGTACTGTTATCCCTATTTATGAATAAGGGGGGCTTCCTCAGTGGCTCAGTGGTAAAGAATCCTCCTGCCACTGCAGGTGACACAGGAGTTGTGGGTTCAATCCCTGGGTCAGGAAGAGTCCCTGGAGGAGGAAATGGCAAAGCACTCTAGTTTTCTTGCCCGGCGAATCCCATGGAGAGAGGAGCCTGGTGGGCTAGAGTACATGGGGTCCCAAAGAGTTGGACACAACTGGAGCAGCTGAGCATGCGTGCACAATGCACAAATAAGGACACCAGGTCCCCACTCGAGGCTAAGCAACATGTCCAAGGCTGTGCCTGCATGTGTGTGCCAGGTCGCTTCAGTCGTGTCCAATTCTTTGCAACCCCATGGACTGTAACTCCGCAGGTTCCTCTGTCCGTGGGATTTTCCAGGCCAGAATACTGGAGTGGGTTGCCATTTTTTCCTCCAGGGGATCTTTCGGACCCAGGTATCTAACCAGCATCTGCTGTGTCTTCTTCATTGGCAGGGGATTCTTTTACCACTAGCGCCACCTGGGAAGCCCATCCAAGGTTACAGAGCTTCTGAAGGGAAGCCTGGTGGGGTAGATACAGAGCTGTGCCACCTGGGTCCACCTTCAAGGAAAGACTTGTCTCATCTTGTGGGAGCACTGTCCAGCCTCAAGCCTGTGACAGCCTCCAGCTGTTAGCTCCTTCAGAGACCCCTCAGCTGTACAGAGGACCTGGCCAAGAGTGCACACTCCCCAGGACAGCCCAAACCCAATGGCTGGTCACCGCCGAGGTAGAAAGGTCTGACCTTTGGGGCTCTCTGAGGGACAGCTGAGGCAGGTCATACACATGCAGGGCAGTTAGACCCAGCTCACCCCATGGGGTGGGACAGGGCTTTGCTGGACCTGCAGTGAGTTCTCCTCCTCCCTCCACCCCTGCCTTCCTCCCTCTCCTGCCCACAGGATCCATCTCTCTAACTACCCTGCACACAAAGACTCTAGCTCACTTGTGCCAAATAATCTGACTCCACAGCCCTGACTCTTAACTCTTTACTGTCTTCCCAGGTAGAATGACAGAAAGGAACCTGCAAGTCATTCTGTAGCCTCATCTTAGTGATTATTTCTGCCCCTGCTTATATCAAACATGCGTTAGAACTGCTCAGCGTGAATAGTACTATACCATGTGCTGGGCTGTGCTTAGCCACTTAGTCGTGTCTGACTCTCTGCAACCCCACGGACTGTAGCCCAGCAGGCTCCTCTGCCCATGGAATTCTCCAGGCAAGAATACTGGAGTGGGCTGCCATGCCATGCTTTGGCCCAAATTCTCGGAGGAGAAAAAAACTGAGGTTGTAACTAATATCTACATCAGTATCAGGCCCTAGAATACAGTTTTTTCTGCTTTGATTATATCTATGTCTTATGTTTAATTCTGCAACCAATTCACCAATCCATAGGCTTATCTCCTTCTGTTCATCTTACACCACTCCCTGCTTAGTGTGAACTACATGTAGGCACACTGATCAATTTTAAGGTTTCTATTAACTCTAAGTGGCTGATTGCACACTCGGTGTCTGGACTTGAGTAACTTTTAACTTTTCTATGGGGAAATGCTAGCCCACAAAGGAAAGAACAGTGAATCACTCTCTCTCGCTCCCTCTCTCCTCTTTCTTGCAAAATGTCAATGGGACAATTTAGAAGCGAAACCTAAAAGGACAGTAGAACCAGAGTATCCCAGAAACTTTTCCCAGTATCACAACCTCCTAGGTGGAACACCACAAGGCCTCCCAAATGCTATAATGGAATTGTCCACTGCGCCCTGATTCATGTTTGGTTGTGTGTGTGTGTGTGTGTGTGTGTGTGTGTGTGCGCGTGCGCATGCTTAGTCGCTCAGTTGTGCCCAACTTTTTGGGATCCCATGGACTACATAGCCCGTCAGGCTCCTCTGTCCATGAGATTTCCCAAGCAAGAATACTGGAGTGGATTGTCATGCCCTCCTCAAGGGGATCTTCCCAATCCAGAGATCGAACCCACATCTCCTGTATCTCCTGCACTGCAGGCAGATTCTTCACCACTGAGACACCAGGGAAGCGCCGAGTCATGTTTACGGTGCAGCAAATTGATGAGACAGTCTCAAAAACATTTATCCTTTACTATTAGATTACTTTTAAAGTACCTTCAAACCAGAAGAATCTATACTTCCAAGCACTGAATAGTGTGGTAATTTCAAACCCAGAAACAAGAAAGAAAAATCAATTGTATGTATAAATAAATGAATCCAGGTTGAAATAATACACAACTGTACTTGCGATAAACACAATTTAAAAAATAAAACAAAAACTTCCATTTCAAAATCTTTGTTGCTATTTTCTTCACGAAAGGTTAGTGTGTTTTAGTGATAAGTGCTTGTAGTGCATTACAAAGAAGGAGTTTTCTAAGAAGACACTCATAAATGATAAAAGAAAAAACTTAGTCTATAAAACTAGAAGTGAAATCCTAGAGTGGCAATTGCATAGCATCCTCTGAAAATGTGTAATAGGTCTGACTTTGGTTCCTGCTTGTACTTTCAGATCATGGGAAAAAAATATCACTCAGGAGCATATGAAAATCAGTGCATAGAACACAAGTGAACACAAAAATGCAGGTAGAAAAGAGGCTACCAACAAATCATCCCAAAGTCAGTCCTATAGTTAAAACTCTGCCTTTCTGACTCTCCTGCAAGGAGCAATAGTGTCCCATTGAACAATTTCGTCCTTTAAAAGTCATCAGGCACTTATGTGAAGACGAATGTGCAGGCTTTTGACACACTCCCTTCATATCAGTAAGAGTACACACCTCCTCCTCCGAACATTCATTCTCTTCCTTAACAAAGACCATGATCGTCTCAACCCCTGGCATTTCCTCTTTAGTAAATAGAGAACTCATACATAGGCTGAAAAACATCACTAGACACACTTCCCTTAGTTATGCAGTAATTCAGTTGCCATGGTAATCTTTGGTAAACTTGAAAAGTACTTTGGAGGGGTCATTTCTAATGCTTGTTATTAAAATTCTAGAACTTTCAAAAGTCTGTGAGGATAAAGGGGCTGAAAATGCTTCTCTCTTCGATGCCTCACCATGGATTCACCGAACAGAGCGCAGTTACTGACACTATGACATCTACTACATCTCTGATGATGCTCACCCCATCACTGCCCACCTCAAGGTCATCGTTCTAGACGGCCCGTATCTCCCAGCTCAGTGAAAGCATTCACTCAGGCCTCCGCGGCAGTGAAGGGAATTAATCCCTGAAATAAGCACTCTCCCTAACAGCTCCCAAAGCTCACAATTGAGCACTGTCACTTTGGCCTTCCCTCAATAATAGGGTGACAAAGTACACTCTGAAGCAATTTAACAAAGGAACGTCAGATAACTCGGGACTTGAACCCATCCAAGCTGCTACACAAGGAAACACCGTCGCACAGGAGGCTCTGATGATCCACAGCTCTCACCCACTTTGTTCATCAACCATGTAGAAGCGCAAAAGGTTTCGGGAAACACTATCTGAAAGATTCTTTGGTTAATAGACACATTTGACAAGTGATCTTTCATCTTTATTCCAAATTATCTTCCTATCATTCGCCAAGGATAATACACGAGCATTTTTCAAATACAATTTCAAGGACTGAAGATGTTCTAAAGAATTTTTAACCAGAGAAAGACACTATTATTGGCTTTACCAGACTCCAGATTTTTTGAAAGAACTTAATTAAGTAAAATTAATGGTTTCACTCGAGTTGAATAAGCAGTCACACATTGTTTCCTTCTCTGCTGGCCTCTCTTGGTCACATTACAATAGGATGACACTCATGAGCTAAAGCAGGGCGGGCTGCATGGTAGAAGGAGCACTGACCTGGAAGACGAGTCTGCTTGACCTCAAGCAAACCATTTAATATCCCTTAGTCTGTTGCCTCATCTGTATATATGAGGATTGAACTACATAGGAGAGCATGGGGCTTCAGTCAGTATAGCTGAAACTCAGAAGGAGAAGTAACATATAAAGCAGGTTGAGGTTTGGTCAGGTAGGCAATGGCCAGGTCATGACTTGTAGGTCTCCTCAAAGATTTTGATATTTACTTTAAGAGCAGTAGAGGATATAATTCATTAAAGTATTTAAGCAAGGGGGTAATGTGATCAGATACATATTTCAGAAAGAGTGCTGTGGAATTCAGGTTGGAGATCAGAGCAGAGGCATGGAAACCAGGCTTTAAACAGCTCTAGTAGCCTAGGTGATAGATAAGTGTTTAGACTAGAGTGATGGCAATAAAGATGGAAGTAAGGGGGTGGATTTGAGACCTACTCAGGAGGCAAAATTAACAGGATTTTGTGATGGAGGATAGAGAGAAGTACTTGTAAAGAATGATTCTTTAGAAGTTGATACTTTAGAATCAACAAAATCAACGTGCAACTGGCCAGTTGCGTGATTGATGATGCCATGGGCTAGAATAGAAAACACTGGAAAAGCACCAGTCTAAGAGAAATTGTTCAATGTTTATGAGTTCAGTTTGGACAAATTGAGTTAGAGGTGCTTTAAAATATCCAAATGGGGATGTCAAGACAGTAGAGAGGTCTGGAGGTTAGAGAAAAATCTAAGCTGGAGATATAAATTTGAAAGTCACTGGTATATAGAAAGCAATTGAAACCATGGTACAGAGCAAGTATAGTTAGAAAAGAAGAAGGCCTATCCAAGAACAAACCCCCACAATATAACCTCAGAGTGTAAAAGCAGGAGCTGTGAAAGGGACTGGAAAGGAGAAACATAATTGAAGGGAAGCCAGAGTGTAGTGTTAGAGGAACCAAGAGGGAAAGTGTTTGGAGGGAGGGCTCAACACAGACTTTAGTAACTGGAGGTCGCTGACGATATTGTGAAATTGTGTAAGCTCAGATCAAAGGATATCACCTAGCATCAGTCACATTGCAGGCCGTGGACCTTCAAGCCTAGTCCACTGTGGATGGTCCCCCTCCTCAAAGACATGAAACCATCCTGTCATCATATCAGGGGGTGACCCTGCCCAAAGGTCCTCCCTTGTCCTCCATAATATAACACTCTCCTCTGAAATACTCTTTTTTCCCCATAAAGTTACTTTCTCCCACTGTCATCTTCAGTTTTCATCAGATTTCACCCTCCATCCTTCTCTACAATTTTCCAGTTAATGGTGCTAGTCTAGTCTCTGCTTCGAAAAGAAGTGAGGGGAGGAAGGCGAGAGAGGGTAGGAAGGCAAGAGGAGTCCCAGGGAAGTCCCAGGAGTCCCAGGGAGTCCCAGGGAAGTTCCTGGAACATGTGTGCATGAGGAGCGTGGCTGCTACCTGAACAAACCTCATTAGTTTTCCACCTGGCTCCATGTGTGTATCTCTCTATCGACAGTGATTATGCAAATGTGGTATTTATTTTAAGGAAAATGTCAGGTGTGTTTGGCTGTGGTATATGATTGACTGTGGTATTAAAGAAACAACTTGATAACAACTGCATAAGAATACGTGGAGCCTAGAAAACAGAAGTTGACACACTTCTCTCTTCTAACAGTGGCATGATTTCTATGGGTTTGAGAGCTGAAATATTCTCTAAAGCAATTTCCATGATGTGAAGGAAATTCAGATAATGAGGATCCATACCTAGTCATTATTTCTGCCCGCCTTCTTTGAAGGCACAGGAGTGGCTCGGGCTCCAGCTGGCCTGTTAACTGATCCTAGAGATCTGGTCTTCAGATCACATGTGGACTTTCACAGAGTTGTCCAGGTTTAGGGAAAGAGCGTATCTCATTTTGGAGATGCAGAATGCCAGACCACACCTCATATTGAATTCTGGTTTCTGCCTTTTCCTGCTGCATAATCTTAGAAAAGTTACTTTCTCTGAGGAATCTCAGTTTTCTTATCTGTAAAGAAAAGGAAAATGCCTACTTCATAGGGTGTTGTATATACATCCTTTTTAAAAAAATTTTTTTAATATGGACCATTTTTAAAGCCTTTATTGAATTTGTTACAATATTGCTTCTGCTTTATGTTTTAGTTTTTTTGGCCCTGAAGCATGTGGAATTCTCAGCTCCCTGCAAGCTTGCGTGCACGTGTGTGTTCAGTCGTATCTGACTCTTTGCAACCCCAAAGACTGTAGCCCACCAGGCTCCTCTGTCCATGAGATTCCCCAGGCAAGAATACTGGAGTGGGTTGCCATTACTTTCCCTGGCCAGGGATCAAACCCACAGCTCCTGCATTGGAAGGTAAATTATTAACCACTGGACTGTCAGGAGAAGGGGACAACAGAGGATGAGATGGCTGGATGGCATCACTGACTCAGTGAACGTTAATCTGAGTGAACTCCGGGAGCTGGTGATAGACAGGGAGGCCTGGCGTGCTGCGATTCATGGGGTCGCAAAGTGTCAGACACGACTGAGCAACTGAACTGAATTGGACTGTCAGGAAAGTCCCCCACATGCTTAACTTGGGGCCAGCAATGTAGCTCCTGTTCTCTTCAAGTTGTTCCATTCACTCTTCTTAAAATGTCAAACCTTCTATATGTTCACACACACAATGGTTTGTCGTGTGGTTTAAGGCCATCTGCTTACTTTCTGTGCCATCAGTGGGCCAGTGACAGTTTCAGGGTGTGATCAGCAGAAGCTGGATGTGAATATAGTCTATGTTCTCCTTGGGTTTCCAATCTGTGCTCTTCTTAGGTTTTAAAATGAATTTATACATTTAAATATTAGAGGCCTTTTTGAAACAGAAATATATAACATTTTTAGAATAGCTTGGCTTTAAGATCCACAAATAATCCAAAAGCTTTTTAATAATTAAAGGCCTCAACCTTCTCCCTCATGAAAAATTTAGCCAGAATTCCTAATGAAACAAAGTGATTTGAAATTTAACTCATATAACATAAGATTAAATGTTTTCAAACCAGGTTGCACAAAAAGATCCCAAAGGCCTAAATAATTCATTGGCAGCCAAGAATTGGACATCATTTCTAAACCCCAAGTGGGGCTGAGCTGAATGAGTGGAGAAATAATACATAAAGTTAGACACAGCTTGATGGGGCCTCCCCAAGTAGGTAGCCTGGTAACACCTCACCCTGCACAGCAGAAATAGCGATTTATCATCTTATGGTACTATCTTTTCTATTTAAGAATAGCATTTAACAAGCTTATTTTAGAATCTGATTCATTATCATTTTTAGGAAATTAAAAGGCCTTAAAACTTCTCCATATTGTGTGTGATTACACTTAATTAAAGTTCACATCTTTCGCAAAAAGGTGGGACATTGGTTCTAATTTTAAATACTAGTGTGATTGAGAGCATAATGCATGAGACTCAGGTTCTATTTCTGACTTGGTCATTACTTTTCCAGCTTTTCTAAATGCCTCCGTTTTTCCATCCCCCCTAGCTGGGCAGAGTTCATTAGAAATTGGCGGTGTTCATGACAACAAATTATGTCATCAGCATTCGTGAAACTATCAAGTCCATACTGTGTAGTAGACACCATTTGCTAAAAATACAATAGTGAACAAGAAAGGCTTGTTCCTAATCTCACAGAGCTTATGTTTACTCCAAATATGTTTACTGCCATCCAGTCACCTATAGGACACTTTCAGGAACCACTAAAGACAAACAGAATCACTAAGTCAACAAAGTCAACAAATCTTTGTTGAATATTGACAACACACAAGGCATTGTTCCAGATGCAATGAGAGAAAAAAATGTCTCTCACTAGACCTATGCTGCCAGAGGATAGAGACCATGCCATTGTGCTCTGTGTCGTCTAAGTCTAGCAGAGTGCCTGGTACTCAACAGATGTCCAATATCTAATTGTTGAACGACAAAGAGAGGGAGTTTTTGAGGGATAAAAAAAATCATGAATCCTACTCTCCAAGAATTAGAATACAATGTAGACTTTCAAGCATCTGTGCATCTATGGATCAACTACAATAAATCACAGAATGTTATAGAAGAAAAAACAAACATGAAAGATACAGAAGAAGTAAGAGCATAAACTCAAACAGATAGTTGTACACCAAAGTTCACAGCAACATTATTCACAAAGGATAAAGGCAGAAACAACCCAAATGTTCATTAACAAATGAATGGGATAAATAAAATGTGGTACATTCATACAGTGGAATATTATTCAGCCTTAATAAGAAAGTTAATTCTGAAACATGATGCAATATGGATCAACCTTGAAGACATTACAGTGAAGTCAGATACAAAAGGACATATATTGTATGATCCCACTGACATGAGGTACCTAGAATAGGCAAATTCATAGAGGCAGAAAGTAGAGTGATAGTTACCAGGGACTGGAGAGAGAAGGAATGGAGGTAGAGTTCAATGGGTACAGAGTTTCTGTTGAGGATGAAGAGAAAGTTCTGGAAGTGGGCAGTAGTGATGGTAATTATACAATGTGAATGTACCTAATGCCACTGAACTGTCCACTTGAAAATATTCAAAATGGCAAATGCTACATTTTGCCACAATAAAAAAAATAGTGATAGTTGTAAAAAGACATAAAGGAGTTTGTAAGGCAGTGATAGCATCTACCTGCCTTAATTAAGAAGAGGGTTCCTAGAAGCAGTATCATGCGAGCTCATTCTTCCTTTTAATGCCTACAAATCAAAGTTTTCACTGATAACAGTAAGAAGCAAACATTTGTTTTCATATGGTTCACCACTTTTCTGTGACTCCTTCTTATATAAAAAACTGGTGAAAGCAGCTGTTCCCGGGGAGATGAGTTGGAAGTCCGAAGGGTTAGGGACCTAATGGCCTGGGGTAGAAAATTACTTACTTTTCACTACACATTTATTCCTTTTTTTTATCATGTAAATTTATTCCTTAAAAAAAAAACTAATATTAAAACAAATCTCAGAACAAATAACTTCTGATCATCTTTACAAAAATTCCCTAAATGCGGTCTGAAAAAGACAACCATTTCCCATCTCCTTTTATTCAAAGTAAAAATGAAAGCTGCTCAGTCATCTCTGACTGTTTGCGATCCCAGTCCATGGAATTCTGTAGGCCAGAATACTGGAGTGGGTATCCTTTCCCTTCTCCAGGGGATCTTCTCAACCCAGGGATTGAACCCAGGTCTCCCACATTGCGGGCGGATTCTTTACCAGCTGAACCATAAGGGAAGCCCAAGAATACTGGAGTAGGTAGCCTATTCCTTCTCCAGTGGATCTTCCCCATCCAGGAATCAAACTAGGGTCTCCTGCATTACAGGCAGATTCTTTACCAACTGACTTTAAAATAACCAATGTTCCGAATCAGAAGCATTCATCAGATAGCTACCAAAGCACCTTCCCAATATGAAACTCTAACTCTCTCTTATAAGAACATAATATTTATAATATGGAATCTCCCTCCCTGCTAATCACCCTTCAACATACAAATATAAAAAACTAATAACATCAAATTATGCAGACAGTATAACTTTAACTACCACTTTAACTTCCAGACACTATTAAGTCAAGGTCTTTGCCCTGCTCTTTTATGTTCTATGTTTTAATTTTGGATCCCTTTCTAATAAATTGTACTTTATCGATGTATTCCTATGGCATAGCTGTTTATCATGGCGATGTCCCAAGTTAAAGTATCAGTTTCATTAGACTCCTTTATAGCCAGCTAGATATGGACAGATAACTAAAATCTAGCCCGTGAGAAGTACTGTGTTATTCTCTAGAAGATTCCTCAGGCAGAAGACACACACTTTTGCCCTTCCCTTTGCCTCCTTCCTGGAAGTGACTTTGAGGATAGAAGGCATGTGCTGAGGATGGAGACAGGATGTGGGGTCATTGACATGATCCTGAAGCTCCCATACAATCTAGCTCCCTCCTGCTCTTTTATGTGGGCGAAGAAACCACTGAGTGATCAGCCATCGTTGTCTGGAGACTCTGTTACATGCTGTTTACATAAGCGTTTTCTGTCTGTTCCTCCCCCATCCCCTGCATATTCGTTCTTCCTCATGCTGCTTTCTGGAAGCTTTAGCTGACCTGTGCACTACACCTTTCAGATCCCCTCAGTCTGTTGCTCAGAGTCACCACTAATGTTCTCCTCTGCCTCTGACTGCTGTAGCTGTTTTATCAGCCTCTTCCCGCTGTCCTCCACACAAATTGTTCTGCTATCTTACAGCTGGTTTCCTCTGAGAATGTCAGCTCCAAGAGGTCAGAGCTGTCCTATGGATTCACATCTATGTTCCTAGAACTTAGAACAGTGCTTGACTTTAAGTAGCTACTCCATAACTATTCCATTGAGTTCACTCAGCAAATATTGAGCACCTCATATGTGCCAAGCACCTTTCTAAGCACCCAGGACATTTCAGTAAATAAAACAGATAAAAATCACTTCCCTGGGGCATTTACATTCTAATGTGGGAGAAAAAAAAGTAAACAATTAACATTAAGTCAATCAAACAACCAATATTAAAAAAAAGAAAAGAAAATTAATCCAGTATGTTACTAGGGAAGAGGTGCTGTGGAAAACCAGTGCAGAGCAAAGGAGGTTGGGGTCCCATGGTGACAAGACTAGCTGTAGGGAAATGGGGCAAAAGTTTTAAATAAAGAAAGGGGTAAGAGTTGGCCCTTTGAGAAGGTACCATTTGAGCAAAGACTTAAAGGTTGTGAGGAAGAAAGCCATTCAGATATACCAGAGAAGAGCAGTTCAGGCAACTAGCATAATAAGGGAACAACTAGTATGAAAGTCAAGTGGCTTCAAAAAATAGCATGAGTAGGGCAAATGAGCCCAGAAGAGTGTGAGCAGGTAGGAGAGGGAAGTGAGAAGTCAAAGAGATCTCAAATCCTGCAGGTCAATCTCAGTCTTCTGACTGCCATTTTGAGTGACATGGGGCAGGACAGAAAAAGGACAAGATATGGTTTTTATTTTAGGAGAACGTTCTGACTGTTGAGAACAGATTGTAAGGGACCAAGAATGAAAATAATGAGACCAGAAAGGAGAACTGCAATAATTAGGGAAGAAATAGTTAAAACCTTGGACCAGGATATAGCAAGGGATGGGGAAAATGACCGGATTCTATATACATTTGGTGGGGGGTAGGGGTGAGCCAATTGGATATGGGATATGGAAAATAGAAAATGATTTCTGGGATGACTCCAAGTTTTTAGTCTGGGCAGCTGGAAGAATGGTGTTGCCATTAACTGAAATAGGGAAAGCTGTGTGTGGACCAGGCTGGGAAGGAGGATTTTAGGGGCTATAAGAGATGAACACTAGACATTCAAGTGGAGGTGTCCACCAGACAGTTGTGTGTACACATTTGAAGTGTGAAAAAGTTCTGGGTTAGGAGTATAAACTGTGGAGTCATCATGAATATATGAAAAAAGAGCTCTGGACAATGATGAAACATGTTTTTCTTTCTGTAAGGAATTCTTTCATTTTGTCACTGCAGAAATGGCTTCCAAAGAATGTGAATAAGACCACTTATCAAGATAACAAGTCAAAACCTCTGTAATTCTTTCCATTCCTTCATTTTAAAACATTGTATCTCAAAATGTGGTCTGCAGACAGTGAAGGACAGGGAAGTCTGGCTGCTGCAGTTCATTGGGTCCCTAAGAGTTGGACATGACTTAGCTTCTAAACAACAACAACATCTCCTGAATCAAAATAAAACTGACTTCTGTAATCAGCACACTTAATGATTCACACGCATACTCAAATTAGAAAACCACCCACTCTATGTGTGCAACCCTGTGGCATGGAGGGTCATTTGGAAATTTCCACTTTCATAAGTGGGTTGCACATGATCAGCACAGCCTAGGGAGGGTCTAGGAAACCCCTGATATACAATGCATGGTATAATAGGCTGACACGTGTTGTATGGGATTTATCAGTCCTCAATCAAATAAATGTCTGGGCAATATTCTGAATCATTTTCTTCATCATCTCCATAGCAACCTTCAGCCTAGGCCTTTGTGATGGATCTCTCTTGCTACCAGTTATAACAACTTTGGTTCCAATAAGCATGAGGCTTCATGACAGAAGCTACTGTTTCTCAGCCATATCTGATCCTCTGGTGTCAACAGTTAAAATTCTGTATTCCTATGATAGTTTTTAAGTTCTTTGTAATCTCAATTTTTTTCCTTTATTATTTTTCACTTGCTGATGAAGTTTAAGAACATTACATGACTATATACTATAGTCTAATATAGGCTATATACTATAATCTAACGAACTGAAAAGTCCTTACGAAGTAATTGGTTATTCACAGAAACAAACATATCAGATACTTGAAAGGATTAGCCATGTATCTTTGGGGAAATGCAAGTTCCAGGAGACTGTGCAAATCAATTTAACAGGTTTTTTGATTAATCGTTTTTAGGCCTAGATTAAGGCCTAAATTCCTAAAGTAAGGAATATATCTGAAATGTCCGGACCAGGGATGCCATAAACCCAAAGATCCTTCAAGCAGTTTGTCACAATGTCTGGCAGCTGTGGGCTTCGCTCATGCACATTTTCTGCCTGACCGTTTTGGAGACTGAAGTTACCTTTCCTACCCTAGATCAATTTTTCTCATAGGTTCAAGATCTTGGAGCCACTCCTTCAATCTCCTATGTCAAAAAGAAAAAGAAAAAAGGCCCTGACTCATGCTATGGAGAATCTGGTATTAGAGAACCTTTAGAAAGTTGTGTGTGTGTGTGTGTGCTAAGTCACTTTAGGCGTGTCCAGCTCTTTGTGACACTGTGGAGTGTAGCCCACCAGGTTCCTCTGTCCATGAGATTTCCCAGGCAAGAACACTGGAGTGGGTTGCCATGCTCTCCTCCAGGAGATCTTCCTGACCCAGGTATCAAACCTGTGTCTCTTATGTTTCCTGCATTGGCAGGCAGATTCTTAACCTGCTGGCGCCACCTGGGAAGCCCAGAAAGTACTTAAACCACTTTTTAAATGATAAAACCCAAATGTGTAGCATCTGGATGGGCTTCCCTGGTGGCTCAGATGGTAAAGAATCTGCCTGAAATGCAGAAGACCAGGGATCAATCCCTGGGCTGGGAATCCTCTGAAGAAGGAAATGGCAACCCACTTCAGTATTCTTGCCTGGAGAATCCCATGGACAGAGGAGCCTGACAGGCTACTCCATAGGGTTGCAAAGAGCCAGATACCTCCAGTGGTATCTGGAGGGCTTAGTTTATAAAACCCTATGTATTTCTGACTTCAGTTCTGCTTGACAAAAGGTTTGTGTTTTAAATTATAGTTGTCACTTTCATTTGTCTTGATTCTAGACTAATATCATACTATGTATTTATGATTTTTTTGTACAAAACACTATTAAGTTTGATTGATAGGTACACTTAAATTCAGCACTTAAATCTAGTGTAGAGAGACTGAAAATCCAGAACTGAAATTGGAAACCATAAGGAACTACAATTATGTGCTTATGGGAGAGCCCAAGTCTAAGGTCACTGGCCTGTGAAATAAAGTGAAAGTAAAAGTGAAGTCGCTCAGTCGTGTCCGATTCTTCGCGACCTGGTGGACTGTAGCCTACCATGCTCCTCTGTCCGTGGGATTCTCCAGGCAAGAATATTGGAGTGGGTTGCCATTTCCTTTTCCAGGAGATCTTCCCAACACAGGGATCAAACCCGTGTCTCCTGCATTGTAGGCAGACACTTTACCATCTGTAACATCTCCCAAATGGGCTCAGACTAGACATTTGTCACCCAAAGAGGACAGGACCCAGGAAGTGCAGAGTCAGAAAATGCCGACTCTGATGACCCAGTGGCACCGTCCACTGTCCTAAGTACCTAGGCCCTGGTCCTGGTGGAGGAAAGCACATGGAGGCCCCATTCAGACATTAGTTGGAGGACACGGTTCCTTGGGGAAGTCACTCCTCTTTGTAAACCAGAAGGAGCAGCAGTATCAAATAAGGAAACATTCACTTTCCCTAATTAAACTCATGAGCTTATGACTCTTGACAGGCAGCAAGTTTGTAAGTTATGGCATTAAAAAAAAAAATTTTCCACTGCTTTCTATTAAACAGGTCAACAAGGACTGCATATATATTAGGCTACCCCTTAAACTTTTATCCTCCACTATGTTTAAATGGAGGCTTCCCTGGGTGCGTAAAAGAAACTGCCTGCAATGTTGGAGACCTGGGTTTGATCCCTGGGTTGGGAAGATCCCCTGGAGAAGGAAATGGCAATCCAGCCCAGTGTTCTTGCCTGGAGAAGCCCTTGAGCAGAGATGCCTGGTGGGCTGCAGTTCAGGGGGTCACACAGAGTCAGACACGACTGAGCGACTAACACTTTTTAATTTAGATGGTACTGCATTCAGATCTTGTTTCCTCCTGGGAAGTGTTGAATCTTATTTCCAAAATTGTGAGGTAGAGTGTTTCCACTCTTTTTCTACACAAGATAAGTAGGAAGTACTTGGTCATGAAAAATACTGAGACCAGTATGGAGCATGTTGGGAGTGAATACATGTGCCAGGGTACATCACAGTTTCTGGGAAACTCTTTTTATACCCCATTGGTAGGGTGGCATTTTGTCTGTTCAGTTAAAGTAACAGTTCCTATGGGGCCTTCCCAGTGGCTCAGTGGTAATGAATCTGCCTGCCAATGCAGGAGATGAAGGAGATGCAGACTCAATCCCTGGATCGGGAAGATCCCCTGGAGTAGGAAATAGCAACCTGCTCCAGTATTCTTGCGTGGAAGAATCCCATGGACAGAGGAGCCTGGAGGGCTACCATCCAAAGGGTCACAAAGAGTCAGACACAACTGAGCATGCACACAATGCCAATGCCTAAAGTCGCTTCACTGCAAGCGACGTGTTGTCTTTTGTTCTGTTACATTAGGCAGTCGCTAAGTATCTGTTGATCATAATCAATGCAAACCAGAAAGGAAAAATAAAGCTATCCTATCATGTGTCCATTTCCAAGCCTGCAAACAGCAGGAGACGCTGTCCTGGAGGTTTGGTAGAAGAGCTGCAGTATGTGGTTTACCTCTAAGGCTAACCTGGGAGCTGTAAACAGGGAGAAAAATATAATGCAACAAAATGTTCTCAACACTTATTTACTTAGAAGAAATTGGGATGTGCAAGTTATCCATAGTGTCTGCTAAATTGTCTGTTATTAAATATGTTGCCAAGGCAATAAATCCTTTTGCTGCATATTCTGAGAAAACAACTTTAAACAAGATACCAAGAGGAAGGAAAGAAAAGGGAAAGAATATTTGGCAAAACATCCTTGTTAAAATGGCAACTGTCATGTCCCCTTTACTTTATAGCTGTTTAAAGGATGATGGCGACAACAAAATCTAATAGTCCCTAAATATTTCAAACTATATATTTATATGTAGAATTATGCAATATTGCCTTATTCAGCAAGACTCTTTACAACAGCTATGTATGGCAATTCACAGAAATTCCTCAAAGGGATGTCTAACTGCTCTAGCAAAAAGTAAGAAAATAACTGACTTCCTCCATAGGAATATTTTTAATAAATCAATTAGGATGAACTAGTTGACTGTGAACCTGGCTAACAATATTCTGTGTTTACTGGAAATATAGATGCAATACTTCAAGCCATGGGGAGAAAGATGGGCAGTTAGACTCTCTCTCTGAGAACCCATAAGAAGCAGAAATAAAAGCTAACATACAGCAACATCATTACCATCTTCAGGCCAGACAAGGATGGATGCAGTCAGAGGTTGTTGGCAGGCTTTCCTCTCTGGGTCCTGCCTCCTTGACCTTCTCCCTGGCCCATGATGCCCTTCCATTACCATCAACAATCACTCTCCAAAGTCCAGGCTTGCATCATTTCTCCCTTGAATTCAGGCAGCTATTTCCTACCTGTCTGGACTCCCTGCCTCCAGTCCCCTTCCGCTTGGCTGCCATGAGACTGAACTTTCCATCAGTCTACAGCCTTAACTCACACCACTCCTCCATCCCTGTAGCTCCTGAAGAGCAGGAACACTGTCTTTCTTACTCTTCTGTCTCCAGTGCTGGCATAGCTCCTGGCAAACAGTAGGTCTTCAGTAATTGTTGGTCAAATAGAGAACAAAATGTGATAAGCAAACCCCTCCACAAGCTGGCCCCCCTCATCACCACAGTCTCATTTCCCGCTAGCCCTGCAAATGTCTCAGCCACTTTGAACTGCTCTGTCTTCCCAAATGCATCATGCATGTTCACATTTCCAACCTTCAATGAAGCTTCTCTCTATTTAATATTCTTCACCCATTTCTGTTCTGTGACTGCCTAACTCACCTGGTGACGTTCAGACTGATACACACTAAGTGAACGAATGAACTCATGACTCTCAGAAGCACCTGGCCTCTCCTCCTGCATCTCACTGGCAGGGCTTCCCTGTCAACGCTGTTCTGTGTGTCTCACTCTTTCCTGTCAAAAGTCATATCCCACCACATCCTCACATTAACTAAAACAAGCTCTGCGACCCCGAACCAGACTCAGTTTTCTTATTCGTTTAAAAATGTGCTCAAGAGACAGATTCTAGAGCGATGTCAGCTTGGGTCTAATGTTTCTAACACTTTCATTCTTATTTCTCCCACTTTATGATGGAAGATCTGGAAATGAGAAAGTATATCATATGTTCAGGAAACAGAAGAATAATTCAACACTTAGGAAACACTTGTGTATGGAGCAGCAGCAGGAAAGGCAACCATAAAAGGGACGTTTGGGCTGGATTATGAATATGTCCGTTAGTCATACTTCATTCCATATCACTTAACAAGAAAAAGTAGCTAATGGGGAAAGAGATGTGTGTGTATTTGTGTGTGTGCATGCACATACATGCGCATGCATGTGCTTGCATGTGTGCGTGAAAGACACAGACAATCCCATCTGAGACATTTAGCTCCCAAGGAAACTGAGCTGAGCAGCCAGTGGAGGGTGTGTACCTCTGGAATCTTTTTTACAACTCCAGCAGGACTCAGTCACTGCAGAGAAAACGGGCTTCTCTTCAGGCAAGGCTGGTGCAATGCAGAGATTGCCTGAAGAAGAACCAGAGCTAGAGACCTAAACCTCCCAAGAACTGAGAATCACACTGCTCAAAGAGCCCCCAAATCCTGCTTCATCTTGATCCAATCCCAGCAGCTGACACGAGCAAACAAAGATCATATCTGAATAGGTGGCTCCTACTAAGGCAAACTTAATGGAGGAGAAATGACAATGCTTGGGCAGATCCATTTAAAGGGAAGAAATACGCTTCAACATCAGTTACTATTTAGTGACTATTGAAGGAAAAGAACTATGCTCCAAGAACTCTATGTCCGGCCAGAATATCATTTAATGGAAGATGGTTAGTCTTCTCATTGGTGAGTCCCCTCCCCCGAGACTCTCCTCACTTTGCCTGCACCTGAGTTGAGTAATAAACCTGTAAATTACCTGCTATCATGGCTCTGGCATGAATATCTTTAAAGGAGGAAAGAGCAAGCCCAGCAGTGAGAAGTGTCAAACCACAAAGCAGGTCCAAGAAGAATATTTTCAAACATAAAAAGATTCAGAATTTATACCACATTATACCTATCCACATTTTCTGAGGAAATCGTGCTAAAGCATAAGAAACAATGGTGATCCAAGAATCTAGTAAAATCCATAGTTATATCAAAATACACGGTGATATTATGTTTACATCATAAGAGACAGCCCACTTCTTAAGAGGCAGAATGGAAACCAAAAGGGTGAATAATATCTTCAAAGTCCTGAGAGAAGGTAACTATTGATTTATACTTGCATACCCAACTAAACTGTTTTTCTTTAACTAGGACATTTTCAGATAAACAAAAACTGCAAGAGTTTGCCATCAGGAAAACTTAATGAAGGAATCTTATAAGAATATACTTCAGGAAGAGAGAAAATGATCCTAAAAGAATTTTAAGAGACAAGAAGGAAAAACGAGCAAAGATATTTGTAAATACCTAAACAAATTGTTAAATCTAGATATATTATCTGTAACTATGATAATGTTTAATCTAAGAGTTTAAAAAAGATACAACTAAAATATTAACCAAGAAGAGTAAATAATTTGATGGGAGATGATCAAAGTTCACAACCTTCTATTATTCAGCACAGAGTGTTAAGATACTGATTAACCTTAGACTTCTTGAAGTTAAATATAAATGGAAAAAATCCAGATGCAACCTTGAAATAGAAAAACATGTCTAACTTCTAAACAATTAGAAAAAAGGAATGAAAGAAAAAAATAACTATTCAAAATAAGAAAGAAAATGACAAATAAAAAGCAAGGAGACCATTAAAAGAAACCCAAATATACTCTAAATTCCACTGAATGTTTTTCAATATTTATTTATTTGACTGATCCAGGTCTTATGGTATGTGGGATCTTCAGATCCAGTGTGCAAATTCCTAGTTGTTGTATGTAGGATTTACTAATTCTCCTGATCAGTAATCGAACACCGGCCCCCTGCATGTGGAGCGGAGAGTCTTAGCCACTGGATCACCAAGGAAATCCTGCACTGAATGATAATGAATAAAGCTTCCCAGTTAAAAGAGATTGTCAGGTGGATTTTTTCCAGCTATCTACTACTCACAAGAAGCATACCTAAATAATGAAGACACAAGAAAGTTAAATATAAAAGGAAAAATATATATTTATTTCAGGAAAATACAGAGAACTGAATGAAAATCAAAGTACCAGAAATTTTGTGAGACATGATAAAAGTATTACTTGAAGGGAAAGGTACAGCTTTAAATACTTACCTATCTTTTAAAAAAATCTGAAAATTAGGAACTTAACTTGAACTAGGGCTCAGCTGGTAGAGAATCCTCCTGCACTGAGGGAAACCTGGGTTTGATCCCTGGGTCGGGAAGATCCCTTGGAGAAGGGAAAGGCTACCCACTCCAGTATTCTCTACCCATGGACATCACTGGATGGTCAATTCTGAAGTCAGATTGATTATATTCTTTGCAGCCAAAGATGGAGAAGCTTGTACACTCATCAAAAACATGACTGGGAGCTGACTATGGCTCAGATTATGAACTCCTTGTTGCCAAATTCAGACTTAANATGGGCTATAGTCCATGGGGTGGCAGAGTTGGACACAACTGAGCATGTACTCAACTACCCTAAAGAGCACATCAGTATATGTACTGTTCTCTCTCTCTCTTTTTTTTTTACTTTATTTTACTTTACAATACTCTATTGGCTTTGCCATACATCGACATGAATCCACCACAGGTGTACACAAGCTCCCAATCCCGAATTCCCCTCCCACCTCCCACCCACAACGTCTCTCTGGATCATCCCCGTGCACCAGCCCCAAGTATCCTGCATCCTGCATCGAACATAGACCGGCGCCTCATTTCTTACATGATAGTATACATGCTTCAATGCTATTCTCCCAAATCATCCCACCCTCTCCCTCTCCCTCAGAGGCCAAGAGTCCGTTGTATATGTCTGTGTCTCTCTTGTTGTCTCACATATAGGGTCATCATTACTATCTTTCTAAATTCCATATATATGTGTCAGTATACTGTATTGGTGTTTTTCTTTCTTTTTAAATATGTAGCAGTCCTCTTCAGAGGAGTGTCAAAGATGAATGCTTCTCAAGCCAGCATTAGAAAGGGTAAGGAATATTTGCACAATCCTTTATTCTCATTTCCTATTAATCCTGCAGTGCATGTGACCCAGGTTCAATTCCTGGGTCAGAAAGATCTGCTAGAGAAGAGATACGCTACCCACTCCAGCATTCTTGGGCTTCCCTGTGGCTCAGGTGGTAAAGAATCCACCTGCAATGCAGGAGACCTGGGTCCAATCCCTGGGATGGGAAGATCCCCTGGAGAAGGGAAAGTCTACCCTCTTCAGTACTGTGGCCTGGAGAATTCCATGGACTGTATAGTCCATGCAGTTGCAAAGAGTTGAACATGACTGAGTGACTTTCACTTTACTCACTTCCTATTTATCTTAGTTTACTAAAAGAAGAATGTATCACCTTCAATTATCTGACATTTCTTCTCTTGTAGGAGGAATTTGTTTACATGCTCATGCCAAATATCTGCTATCAAAAAAGTAATTTCAACTATTAATAATATTACAAAAAGCATGATTCATTGTCTGTAATATCTCAGACACAATTACTAGCCTATTATCATATATCATTTCATTTATTTCTTATAACAAGTCTATTACAAGCATGGTATTATTATAATAATTTTACACATAATGAAACCAAGGATCTGAGACACGAAATCAGTGTTTCTCTGTCTTAAAACTAACATGTTAAGAAAGACAAAATTAGAACACAGGGTACTCTGACTCCAAAATAAGCATAGTCTATCCACTCTGACAGTGATTGAAAATGCAGTAAATTCAACCTCCGGTTTTACTTTCACAAAATTTTATTAGTCTAGAGTGCATCATCCAATCAGTTGTCATTTGAATTTCCATAATAGAGATCTTAGACAAAATTTCTTTCATCTCTACAGGTAACATGAATCTTTTATGAAGATCCATTGCTCCAGACTCAGTACCTTGCATGATATTCCTGATTCCTAGAGGAAATATTCAAAATACATACTGATATGGCATGGCAGCAGTCAGAAAAGACCACTGAACAATCAGGCTCAGACATAAACTGACATAATGGCAGCTCTGACCAGCTGAAATAAATCTCTTGTCGATATTCCACTAGAATTTATAAACAGTACTTCCATCCAAATTCCCAACTGAGTGTATACAATTATACTGAATTGTCATAACACATTTTGAATCTTGAAAGATGCATTCAGTGAGTCGTGGAGGGACTTTGGAGAGACCTATACTTCATGCTCTCTGCTTAGATCTACGAGTCCTCAGGTAAACCCTCAGCTCTCCTAGCTGCCTCCTGTGGAAGCAGAGATCACAACACCTGCTCTTTAGGTGTTTATAAGGATGAAATTAATGTATGCCTAGAGACTCACAACTGCTGGCACAGACGCACAATCCTGGATGCTATTCTTTACTCCTTGTGGCCCCTGTGTTGGTTCTCTTCTCCCTGTTTCTCCAGGCTCTACTTCTTCAGTGGACTGATAGAGAGAGATGGTCCAAAGCCGTGAAAATTTGTTTAAAAATAAACAGATGAGCAATATATTTTCTCTGTAATTCTTTTTTATGAACCTTATTCTAAATTCTTTTTTTTAACTCTCAAATTTATAATTGTGGCTGATTTTCATCATGCTTATGTATGTAAAATCTTGAGAAAAAAATGGGTTAAAATTTCTTTAGACAATGGTTCAGGATACTATGTCCTATAAAATTTAGCTTGCAAAGGAATTCTCCTGAAGGCCCTTTTCTTGGAATTCACAATCCTTAAACAATCATTCCCAAAGGATCTGCTTTTAGCCATTTTTGCTTGCTTAATAATTTTTATGCAGCTCAAACTAGACAAACATATAAAAATTGTGCAGTACTCTATTGTCTTTCATTGTAGTTTGTCATGTATGTGTCTTTTCCCCTCCAGATTATAAGTAAAGAAACGTACATCTCAGGAGAGTGTCCATGACCTAGTCCATGATTAAGAAATATTTACTGAATTAAATAGTGAGATGGAATGAATTCTGAAGTGAAAAAAAATGACCAGATATGATAAATAATCTCCCTTGAGATACACATACACAAGTTTTCCACTTCAAGCATTTAAAGTAAATATAAGTTATTAATAGTCCATTCTGCTGTAATTTGAAGCATCCATGAATGGAGTGATTCAAGGGTTTAATATTTCATGGAGCAAAAGTCAAGGAGAGTGAGCTGAAATATGCCTTGAATCACCACCTGGTTTCAGAAAGAGTGAAATACTCCCTCTCAATATTCCAACACATCCCTACCTGGGTTATTTTTAATGGGCCTCCTCCCCTGTGGTAGAAAGGCATCATAGTCATCAAGCAGCTGAGAGCAAGGCATGACCTCTGTAGATCCCACAATAACAGCCTTCTAGACACATGGCTTCCCAGACAACGGAAAAAACCTGCTTTGTTTGTGGTCGCAACAGGGTAACACTGTTATTTGTCCAAGCATAAGGCTCATGTCTGGCTCCAGGGAAGAATAACTAATGAGATAAAAGAATTATTTCTCCATTCTTTGCACCTGACAGGATATATTATTCTTGTGTTTTAAAATATGAGATATCAGTAAGGACAAAGAGTTGAAATAATGCTGAAGAAAAAAAAAATGTGTGTTCCATTTCGGATCACTGCTGATTTGTAAACTCTTCTGTAACCTGCTTATTGCTTTCTGAACTGTTACAAAAATAGTATGTTCAGGGCGCTTTCCCTTCTAAGGGTACTGGAGGAGCTTAGTGAGAGTGAAGGGAATAGAATGAATGATGAAATGTTTACCGTGCAAACTTCAGCTCAACAAATAATGTGATATTTCTTCTCTTCTCTAATTCACATTTTATGAGAGCCATTTTTAAATGTGTGCCTTCCTTTATTGACTTTGCCTATGTTCAAGGGAGTTTGCCACAAACAGAAAACATCTGTATTGATATTTCTAAAATGAACTTGCTTATTCATTTCATAGAGTATTTCTGATTCATCCATATCTGCTCCCTTGATATACAGTAACGCTACTTTGATTAGATATTCGTCCACTACTCTTTCCTCTACTACACTTAGAAACTTTACTTGTAACTGCTTATTAAGGAGATAATATGCTCATCTGCACTTCCTCCAAAGAGAAATAGCTTAAGTAAAACTTGTTTTAAAAAACATGCATAGTGAAATGTGTCAGACATAGCAAGACACATACTGTATGATCTCACATGTGAAATCTTAAATAAACTCGTAGATACAGAAAACAGGTTAGTGGTTGCCAGAGGCAGAGGCCTTGGAAAGGGGGTGGGCAAAATGAGTGAAAATATGTAAACTTCCAGTTATAAGATAAACAAGTCCTGGGGTTGTATGTACAGCATGGCGATTTTAGTTAACAACTGCTATTGCTGTTCAGCTTTAGCATCACTCCTTCCAAAGAAATCCCACGGCTGATCTTCAGAATGGACTGGTTGGATCTCCTTGCAGTCCAAGGGACNTTTTAACTTTGTGGTAACCTTTTATTTTTTTTAAATACTTTTAATTTTGTATGAGGCATATCCTATTAACAGTATTGTGATAGTTTCATGTGAACAGCAAAGGGACTCAGCTATACATATACGTGTATCCATTCTCTTCCAAGCTCTCCTCCCATTCAGGCCACCGCAAAACATTGAGCAGAGTTCCATCCTTGTTGGTTATCCTTTTTAAATACAGCAGTGTGTACATGTCAATCCCAAACTGGGTTGCGGTGGGGGGAGGGGGTTGATGAT
Organism: Neotragus pygmaeus; assembly: GCA_006410875.1. Taxonomy (NCBI): domain Eukaryota; kingdom Metazoa; phylum Chordata; class Mammalia; order Artiodactyla; family Bovidae; genus Neotragus; species Neotragus pygmaeus. Next base: position 1,868,300 of record SJYV01048237.1, on the reverse strand, counting down.
GCAGGAGAGCAAAGGAAGAACTGTTGGTAGTGATGTTTTGAGAAGCTGAGCAGAGCTGAGATTTAGTGTGCAGGGGAGATGTTGGCCTTTGCTAAGATATGGCCAGTTTATCAGTGATACTAGGAAGGAAGTCAAAATAATTGTGCCAGACCCAGAAGGTGTGTAGATGAGAGCCTGGCTGTAACTTTGCAGAGTTCAGGAGGCCAAGGAAATGAAGTCAGCAGGATGTGGGTGAGGAAGAGAAACCAGAGGGTGAGCAAGCCAGAGGGGAGAGGAGGGTGAGAGTTTTAAGCATGAAACTCTTAACTATGATGACAAGGATCAAATAAGGGGAAGGCTGGGACATACGGGACAGATGGAGGTTCAAAGAAGGCAATAGGGGGTGGGATTCAGACCACAGCTGAGGAGTAGAAATGATGAATTGAGGTAGCCTGAGAGCTTGGAAATTATATAACTAAAAGAGAAGCGGAGTGTCCTCCCACAGTGTCGAATTTTCCTTCCCTTTGAGACCCTCTTCTTGTCCTGGAGGAGCATAAAGCAGCGAAGGACCTAGAAGGTAATGCCAAGTGAAGGATAACGCTGGGACCCTGCATTATTCGGTTTTCATCGCGGGAGCCTGCAGATGGCTCAGGCCCTCCGGGTTTGTTCCAGGAGAAACCCTTACACGTGGCGCTTTCCGCCGCGCCCACCAGATGGCAACCTCTACTCACGCTGGCGACTCTCACCCGACCACGCCCATGTTCACTTAATTCAGTTTTTGAGATCTTGACCATCATTGAGTTTAACGCTTTTCCTTCCTTCCCCTTTCCCTTCTGCCCTCTCCCCTCTCAGATGTTTTCAGTCCAAGTCTGCAGTCGGTGGGGGGGCGGGGTGTGCATGCGCTTACCTGTGGGACCCACCAGGACAGGGTCCCGTGGGCAACAGAAGCACAAACCCTTTTGCGAGGCTCAGTCGAATGGTGGTCAGCAGAACAGGAAGCCAGAGAAGGGACTGACCAAGGACTAGGAAGCGACCAGGATGTGGAAGTCAAGGGAGGGAACCTCTAGAAAGAGGAGCACATGGGATTTCTGTAGAGGAGCGGACTGAGGTGAGGGATTGGGGAGAAGGTGACAGGTGTGATCTCAGTTTAGGGGGACACAGAGGAAGGGTCCGGGGAGGGGACGAAATCCTGGAGCCGAAAAAGGCCGGAGGCGCCACGTGGTGACCAGAGGGGGCCTGCTGGCCACTGAGGGCTTCCAGAGGAAGCAGCCCAGAGCCTGTTTGAACACCCTGAAGACAATGAGAAAATGCAAGGAAAGTTTGGGAGGAGAGGGGTAGGGTCTGAGGTGCGAGTCGTTAACACTGGATCAATTTGGCCAAAGCTCCTAAACTAGTAAGAAGTGAGACCTCATTTTAAACTTTATTGTAGCCCAGGAGCACTCATCTCAGTTTCCCCACGGCATTAACTGCTGCTTGAATAATTTGCAGAAGAATGATCCTATAACGCTGGAAAGACTGAGTTGGCTTTTTGTCCATGGTGATTTCTGGCTTTTTCTATTGTGCAGTGTTTGTCAATAGCTGCTACTTTGAAAGCATCTTAAAACTAGAATGCAAGGTGTGTTACTTTAAAACTTCCTAGCTTCAGATTTTCTGGTTTCACTCTATTTTTTCTTTTTCTGATTCCCTAGATGCCAGTGCCCGAGCCATTCTCATACTTACTCCCAAGGTAATAATACATTTTGTGTTGAGCCGCAATTTCAGTTTCCACATTTGGCAATGCATTTGGACAAAGTCGAAGCATGTGAGAGGAAGATTGATGCAGATGGTTGCTTTGCACTTGAAACTGGTAACATGTAGTTCTAATTATCTGGAGAAGGATTGGCAACCCATTCCAGTATTCTTGCCTGAAGAATCCATGGACAGCGGAGCCTGCTGGGCAACAGTCCATGGGGTTGCAAAAGAGCTGGACTTGACTGAGCAACTGAACAACAACAGTGCTAATTATGTCAGCTGAATGTATGCTACTGATTATGTGTTTGGCTTGAATATATATTTAATACTATTTATAATGTCTTTCTTTTTGAAATAGAATTATTTGCCAAAGCTAAAAATGGTAACACAAATAGGATATTAGGATGGTCTGAGTTCATCAAACAGAATTAATTAAGATGAAATCTTCAAAAGGTTCTAATACATTCCAAAAAAGAGTCTAAAGAACAGTGTGGTTCCCAGAAAAAAAAAAAAAAAAAATTATTGATGTTTAAAATAACACTATTTCTTAATAATTAAAAATGACAAAAGTTTTCCATTCCTACAGACATCTTAATCCTTACCAAGCCCATTGTCCACAGTGAACAACAGGAGCTCACTCTAATGTCCCCAGAATGTCACATGAATTATACTGACACAAAAACTGATCTCACCTCTTAGGAGAAAAGGTCACATCCTAACAGTGGTAAGGGATGAAAAAGGAGCCTAAGCAGAAACTCACCAAGAAGCTGACTGGGAGCAGAACAGATAGAGTAACTAACCAAGGACTATGTCCTGCCATGAGAGTGACTCATTCTTTAGGACCAGCCAAGGGACCACCCCAGTCTTTAATAGCCATCCACCAAGCAGAAGCATGCCATGCCTTTTCAGCCCTCATGGACACATGCAGAATTTTGTCTTTAGCTGCTTTTCTGCAATTCTTAACTTAGCTTCAACAACAAATCAGTAATGTTTCCTATTTGGGGCAATAAAATTAGTAATTTAGAGAAAGATAATCTCAGTGTTTTCTAAGATCCAGTTTATGTCTTTTCCTAAATTTTAGTTACCAGAGTAATATACAATTTCTTTAAAGCCTATCAGTATCAAAGAAATTTGAAATATGATTAAGGATACCGTTGCCCTCTACCAAAGGTAGATTGTTATCCAGTTGTGGTCTCTTTTGTCTTGTAAAAAAAAAAATGGTAGTGAAAATTGTTCCGTAGACTTTTTTTCAATCTTATGACTGGTCAAGACTGATAACAATAAGTAGATGAAAACAAAGATAAAATCCACGAAGTAGAGACTTCTTCTTGTTCCAATAAGACAAAAAAAAAATTTTTTTTTGCCACAACTAAACCTGGCACCTTGCAAAGAAATATCCATTTACAAAAATTTTTATTAAATTTCCCAGAGAAAACTCAATAGTTCATAGGCATAAGCTTGAAAAATATCTTAGTGTAATAAGCACCCTCCATAGAGAGAAGTTTTATTTAAATAATCAAAGTTAGTAAAGAAGTGTAAGCAGGATTCTAATGAATGAATTTACTAATAGTTGTTCTCTAATAATAATCAAACTCCATAGCATCTAGAGGATTTTTTTCTAGCAGATTTTTACTCATTATGTTTTCAAAAGTATATTTTCATTTCAATGGAGAAAAGATTTTAAATAACTTTATTTTCAGTCTACATCAAGTTAGCATTACATTCTGTTAAAATGCAGAGTTTAATTTGAATTGAATAGTCAACAATGAAACTGAAACGTGTATTTTAAGTAAGGCATCAAAGGAAATATTTACATTCACTACTGAAATCCCAACTTACTACCAAATAACAATATATTTGCTCTATTTCTAAGGCCTACTCTGATGCTAACTTTTGTACTTCTAGCTCCTGGACTTTCACCTTCTGGGAAAACAACAGATTATGCCTTTGAGGTAGATCTAATTATTCATTCTTTTTTTTAAATATTTATTTCTGTATGTATAGTATTTGGCTGCCAGATCTTCGTTGCACATCCAGGATCTTTATTGCAGCAAGTGGGATCTTTTTTTAGTCATAGCATGCAAACTCTTAGTTTTGACATGTGGGATCTAGTTCCCTGACCAGGGACTGAACCCAGGCCCACTGCATTGGGAGAGCAAACTCTTAGACACTGGACCACCAGGGAAGTCCCTATTCATTCATTCTTTCAGGAATGACCTGGAAAAATACAACCAGAGTATTTCCCTAATGCCTTACTATCTCATTTGAAGTCTGTTATTAATTGATGTTCCCTAACCTTATTGTTTGATCAGCACCTATTTAGCAAAGTATTTTGTCAGGATAATGAAATATAAATATTCTGGTAACATGAGTAATGCCTAGAATACTGTCTTCTGTACAGCCATTAAAACAGGACAGATTCCCAGCTCTACAGACTCCATCTTGTATGTTGTATGATGAATCTTCTTTCGTTTTGTAACTATAACAACCCCCAAAGAGGTTCAAGTAATCTTTGAAGCAGGAATAAAGGAACAATTAATTCTGATGAATTTTTTTTTTAATCACACTGTGATTACATAATTATATGTTAAATCTCTGTCTCCTCCTAGTTCAAGGGTCATAAATTAAAATGTGACCAGAGGCCTGACAGTTAATCATTCCAGGTGCAGACTGGGAGGATGGGGCTGAGTTGGCTGAGAGTACAAGCCCATCTGAAGGGTGCAATCTGCCCTTAGCCCCACTTGGTTGCTGCCACACTGGATTGCAGCCAGTACTGCCTGATTGAGGTCTTCCCAGGTGGTGCTAGTGGTAAAGAACCCACTTGACAATGCAGGTGACATAAAAGACATAGGTTCGATCCCTGGGTAGGGAAGATCCCCTGGAGGCAGGCATGTCAACCCACTCCAGTATTCTTGCCTAGAGAATCCCATGGTCAGAGGAGCCTGGTGCACTACAGTCTATGGGGTTGCAAAGAGTTGAACATGACTGAAGCACCTTAGCGTGCATACACGCTGCCTGATTATTCAAGAGAGATAGAAATCCAGATGATCACATTGTTTTGTTTTTTTCCTTTAATTGGATAATAAGAGTTATTATCCAAACCAAAAAAAGAAAAGAAATCTAAACATAATATGGATCACACAAAGCATATCTTCAGGCCAAAAGTAGCCTATCATCCATCAGTATAAAAGCTCTTCTCCCGGCTGTAAACTATGAAGCCATGTTTGTCTTCTTCATAGCTGTACTACCAGAGCTTAGCACATGCCTGGAACATAGCAGACACTCTGCAGTGTTGGTTGGATGAAGGATGAATAGATGGAGGGATAGATAAATGCATGCAATGGGGGTTGGAGAGATGAATGGTTGGATGAGTGGATGAAGGCATGAAAAAGACACAAAGACAACATAAACGTTGGAAAATAAGATGCTGAAGAATTCATTTAGGTGTGGAGGCAAGAAGAGGCAGGCATATCAAGCTGAGGAAACAAATGAAGATTATGAAATGTTGGGGGGAAAATACATAATTCTAGTGTATCTGGAAGGAATGTTTGCTTAAAGAAGTGTGATATGTGTGAGGCCAGTTGGGGTGACTTAGAAGGCCATGCTGGGGCATATATACTTTATTATCTAGACAATGAGGAAGTGTTTCAGAGTTTTAGAAATGAAATAACCAACTTTCCAAACATCTGTCACCTAAATCTTTTATTTTTCCTCAGATGGCTGTTTCAACTATTAGATATGGAGCAGGAGTTACAAAGGAAGTGGGCATGGCAAGTATTGAAGATTTCTACAGTCTTCTACTATAAATGTTATATATATTTTACTATAAGCACATATTAATAACTGTTGTTGTAATCTCATCCGATCTCAGAAACTAAGCAGGATCAGTCCTGGTTAGTCCTTAGATGGGAGTCCTTTATTTTGGACTTAATGTTAATTTTGTGAGACGTGTCTATTACATTTCATGAGCAATCAAACTTAACTTATAAGTTATTTTTGTTATTGTAGGACCTACAAAACATGGGTGCTAAAAATGTTTGTTTGATGACAGACAAGAACCTCTCCCACCTCCCTCCTGTACAGACAGTGATGGATTCCCTAGAGAAGAATGGCATAAACTTTAAGGTTTATGATCATGTGAGAGTGGAACCAACTGATACAAGGTATTCTTTTATTGTTGTTAAATTTACTTTAAATGGAAGCCAATACATATCAGTGCTGATTGAAATTTGCCCCAGACCTGACTATATAGCCCTCCAGGCTCCTCTGTCCATGGAATTCTCCAGGCAAGAATACTGGAGTGGGTTGCCATTTCCTTNATTTACTTTAAATGGAAGCCAATACATATCAGTGCTGATTGAAATTTGCCCCAGACCTGACTATATAGCCCTCCAGGCTCCTCTGTCCATGGAATTCTCCAGGCAAGAATACTGGAGTGGGTTGCCATTTCCTTCTCCAGGGGATCTTCCCGACCCAGGGATCGGATCCATATCTCCTGCATTGCAGGTGCATTCTCTTCTGTCTGAGCCATCAGAGAAGCCCTATTTAATGGCATGGCAATTGATTTCTGGAAGTCCTGACATAATGGCATTCATTTTCCCTTCTCCAAGCTTCATGGAAGCCATTGAATTTGCCAAAAAGGGAGCTTTTGATGCCTTCCTGGCCGTGGGTGGCGGTTCCACCATAGACACCTGTAAAGCCGCTAATCTATATTCATCCAGCCCTGACTCTGACTTCCTAGACTACGTCAATGCCCCCATTGGGAAGGGAAAGCCTGTGACTGTGCCTCTGAAACCTCTGATCGCAGGTAAACACCGTCTGTTTTATTTTGCAATTGACAAAAGGCCTTAGGAAAGACATTGGTCGTGGTGTTTAGGTGCTAAATTGTGTCCGACTCTTTTGTGATCCCATGTACCATACTCTTCCAGACACCTCTGTCCATGGGATTCTCCCAGGCAAGAATACTGGAGTGGATTGTCATTTCCTTCTCCAGGGGATCTTCCCAATCCAGGGATCGAACTCGCATCTCCTGCATTGGCAGGCAGATTTCTTTACCATTGAGCCACCTGGGAAGCCCCGTTAGGAAAGATACGAGTCAGTAATTTTGGGGTGTATGTTTCCAAAGTTTTCTGATTTCTTCATTTTAATACAATACCTTGTTTGGAGATCAAAATAGATTCAAAATTCATTCATGTTTAAAATTCTGGTCTTCATTACTACATAGACAGAGGCAGTTTGGGTCAATGGTAGGGGTCTGCAGAGCTCAGCTATGAAGTCACTTTTTGGAGAAGGAAGGTCAGTGTTTATAGATGCTCAGACCCCTCTCCAGCCTGAGCCCTTCTGTTTTGTCCCACTTTGGCATCTGGGAGTTTAAGGGGAATGTTTGCTGTCATTTCTCTGGTGTTGACACAACTCTTTCTTCCACATGATGGCTCCTCAGCTGACCTGGGGTTTTGTCTGCCTCGGGACATGTGGCCAGCATGGCCTTGTCACGCTGGATGACATCTGCTCGATGGCAACACAGGACACAGACACGCAAACCCAAATCAGGCTCCCTCGTCTGGTCCACACAGACCTGGGGATCTTTTGGTCTTTTCTTTCCTCCATTTTATCACTGTCGGCACATCACCGTTTAAAGCCTTACAGCTCAAATGCCCTAACTGGAAATATCAGCTTAATGTCTTGTCCTCTATCTTCCCCACTCCTCCCCCACCCTCATTGTGCCGGGACGGGAGTGAGTTGACGGCAGATGAACGGCTTTGACGTGAACGAGGAATCAGTGGGGCGCAGCATAATTGACGTCTAGAGATTGGAACCCTGTGGTGAAACTGTGTCAGCATCACACAGAGGGGTGATTAGTAAAGTTTAGAAACTTGACTGTACTGCAAAACCACAGAGCCCAGCAAAGGCAGGGTGTCACTGTGCTTGCTGCCAAGGGGGAATAAAGATGTCTTTTAGAGATGGCAAATATGAGCTTTCTTCCCAGAGATGGCAAGAGACCTTCTTTTGAATTCCAAGCTGCAGTTGGTTAAACTCTGGCCCTGGGGGAGCCCAGGGCTCCCAGAGTGCCTCCCTGTTAATACAGAAACAGATACCACATGAACACATTAAACACATATGTGCAGAATATGAATGTTGATGGGTACATACATGTGGGGTATACATACATGTTAGCACCATACAGACATCAGACATACACGCTGCACAGATACAAGTATCATGCATACATATCAAGTACACACGCATTAGGTTGAAAGTGAAAGTGAAGTCACTCAGTCGTGTCCGACTCTTTGCAACCCCATGGGCTGTAGCATACCAGGCTCCTGCCTCCATGGGATTTTTCAGGCAAGAGTACTGGAGTGGATTGCCATTTCCTTCTCCAGGGGATCTTCCCGACCTAGGGATCAAACCCGGGTCTCCTGCATTCCAGGCAGACGCTTTAACCTCTGAGCCACCAGGGAAGCCCATGCATTAGGTTTACAGGCATGTTAATGTAGCCATGTACTTCATATATACTGAGTATTCATGCATGAGTAATTAATGCCAGCATACACACATTAAAGACAGATGCCAGAAAGCTAATGCCAGCACAGGGATCAGACCTGTTCCTCACATGTTAATGCAGACACAGTCATACATATCAAGCATTTTGTGTGCTAAGTTGCTTCAGTGGTGTCTGACTCTGTGACCCTATGGACCATAGCCCACCAGGCTCCTCTGTCCATGGGATTCTCCGGGCAAGAATACTTGGGTTGCCATGGGTTGGGAGTGGGTTGCCGTGTCTTCCTCCAGGGGATCTTCCCAAGCCAGGGATCAAACCCATGTCTCTTGCATTGGCAGGTGGATTCTTTACCACTAGCACCACCTGAGAAGCCATCCACATTAAGCATACATACATGTTAACACAAATATACATATCAAGTGAGCGGATAAGAGCAACAAAGCTTTCTTCTCTATCTTTGCTCCTTATCTCCTGAGGCTGAATTAAATATCTCTACTGACCTTTATTTAGATGCTCTATTAAAATTAATTTTTATGTTGTCAAAGTTCCAACTACCTCAGGCACTGGGAGCGAAACTACCGGAGTTGCCATTTTTGACTACGAACAATTGAAAGTAAAAACTGGTAAGAACTTCCTCTATAAATGTTTTTTAGTTCTCTTAGCTTTCAATTCCACTCCCTTTTCTTTAATCCTAATATTTAAAATTCAAAGAGTTACAGAATTAAAGAAAGAGTATGCACATAGACACATGTTCTTTCTTTTCCCAGATACATATAAGAGTATGAAGCAGTCTAATAATCTTGTTTTTGAGAATTACCTACAAAAGCAGATTGAAATGCCATGAACCAGGGCCATTTTTCTGCCCAAGTTAGTGACTGTATATCAATGACAAATTGTTATTCCCTTTCCCAGCTTTTTTACATTTTAACTCATTTTCTTTGAGATGTGATTTTTTAATAATAAAATGTATAATTTTAAGAATCTGGTTTGATGAGTTTTGACAAATATATACACACATGTACCCACCACCCTAATCAAAATATAGATATTCCCACCGCTCCAGAAAGTTCCCTCATGCTTCTTCCCAGTTAATGTCTCCAGCCCCATTCCCAAGTACCCACTCTCTGGCGTCTACCTTCTTTGTCATCTATATCCTATCATCTTCTCCAACTCTCAGCTAGTCTGGGAGAAATGTCCCTCTCCTTGAGATGGTTCCGCATCCTTCTTCCAGGGCTTTGTAGCAGAACAGATTAGCAATGAACTGCACATTATGGTAACTTCTCTTTTTATAAATTATATTATCCTGTGACATTGTTAAAGATACTAGTAATAGTAAGCAACATTTAAATTCTCCCTTACATTTTTTTAAAAGACTTCCTCATCATGTTATCTAATGTGGTCCTTACAACATCTCTGGGAGGCATGGAGGCCCTGTGTCACCAGAGTCTGAGCTTACAGTGAACTCAGAGAACTCTCAGAGAGAGAACTCAGAGAGGCACAGACATGTACCAGTGTCATGCAGTAAGTCACAGAGCCAGGATCCAAACAAGCAGTGTGGTGGGAAACCAGTTCTTTGGCGTTTTATGAATAAATAAGCCCTGAGTTGTAGTGTTTGCATGGTATAAATACTCCACTATAGTTACAACCTGGAGCTGGGACCAGATGGGATAGTGGCTTTTGTAAACTGCAGGGAGCTTCAGCTGCCCTGAAATTCCCAGGTTTCTGACTCCAGATCTCTCTCCGCTGTTCCTTGCTGCCTCCCTAAATGAGAATGAATCTTATCTCATATTTTGATTTTTTTAGGATAATTTGTTACCCTAAAGTTATTTGATTTAAAAAAAAATCATGTCCATACCTATGCCCTGTGTTGCAAATCCCTGTCTTAGGCATTGCTTCGCGAGCCATCAAACCCACACTGGGCCTGATTGATCCTCTGCACACCCTGCACATGCCTGAGCGGGTGGTCGCCAACAGTGGCTTCGATGTGCTCTGGTAGGTACCCAGGCCCCCTGCAGGGGCTCTTTCGGGGACTCGGGTCAATGCACAGCACTTGACTGCTGAAAGCACTTGCTAAGCTCTCACTGATTGTGCTCCACAACCACCCTGGCTTTGGTTATCATTATCCCCTTGCCTGGATGACAAGGCTGAAGCTGCAAAGAGGAGGTGAGGTCCTGGGTGAATCACAAAGCTGCCGGACCAGACCAGCCACAGCTGCAACCACAGGATCAGAGAGACAGGTATGCAGCACCTCAGGCCCACAGCACCGCCTCTGCTGCACCAACCCAGGGCGCCCGGGCTGCAGCCAGAGGAAAAGAGCAGGGACAGGAGTGTCCACTTCCTGAGCTGGACAGGCTCATTGTCGGCACTTACACGTCATCACTTCCCCACAGCTCTGTGCCAAGCGGAAAAGAAAACTGAACTGGAGAGGTTTAGCAGCTTGCCCAGAGCCACAGCCTGTGCTCTCCTGGTTTTAGCTGCCATGTGCTGATGGCTCCCACATCCATGTTTCTGCTCAGGTTCTGGGCACTGGTCCAGTGGCATCACAGGGACCCAAGGACACTTCACATTCAGCTGGCCCCATAGACTACCATCCATTTACACATGTACATTTTTTTCCGATTTTAACATCTGTGAAATCAGGGCATATCTGTATATCTGCGGCATGCAGTATGGTTTTCTTCTTCAGTGGTACTTTTTAAAAATGGTGCATCTTATAATGTATGGCATCTTGGAGTTGATGAAATCTGACCATCCTCTCACCACCACCCCCTTACCCCTCACAACTCCTCCTCCTGGGCTTCTTACCCTAGTGAGCAGCACGACATAGTATGAGCTTATCCCTTGTCTCATGCCCACACCTAGCCACAGAGCTCACTCTCATCTGCTTGAATCTCTCCCATCTGCTCCCTCAAGCCTCATGGTCCCACCTCAGTTCAAGCCTGGATCCAGTACAGCAGCCTCATCATCAGTTTTCCTACTCACATCCCATATTCCTTCCATCTGTCCTCCATACTGGCCTCAAGAAGCTTCCAGAATGCAATATGACCACTGCACACACACACAAGCCCCTCTACCTTATCAGTCTCTCATTGCATTTCCACACCTCCTGTCTAAAGCCAAGTTTCTTTGGACCTGGACTGTCCCCAGTGCTCAGCTCTTTATCTGCTTGGAGAAGTCTTCCTTCATTTCCACTGGGGCATCCTGCCCTTGGTGGAGCCTTTGCTGCCTGTCCCCCGTCCTCAAGAACCACTCTGTGCTTTGCTCCTCCCCACTGGGGGGCTGTGCGGTGCTTTGGAGATGCCCCTGTCTGCGTGCTGTCTCTCTCGCTGCACTGTGAGCTTGGCGACGACAGGACCATCTTACGGACCTCTGCATCCCTGTCCCTTAGCAAAGGGGCTGTCACGTCATAGGTACTCAGTTAACATCCGCTGAGTAAAATTCACACGAGCAGGGGGCAGCAGAGTTAGGGTTCATGTCTAGGTCTATCCCAGTCCATGGTCTGCTTTTCTCACTGCATTACTTTGCCTGCCAAGAAATGGGAGAAAACTGTCCAACTCCATCCTGGTCGATGTTGTCAGTGCTTTCGAGAGTTGTCCTCTAATAACTTGGAAATAAGGGAAATGAGATTACCCTCCCTAGCTGGGAACTGCATAATAAATATATTAATATAATAGACCAAAGCAGTCACATGTAAGTGAATGACCCACAGACCCAGAGACTTTGCTGTCAATCAGAGGGGAGGGGAGTGAGCTCAGAACAAAAGACAGTGATGGCAGCGGCCCTTCCAAGGACTGACCACCGGAGAGCACACGTGGTCGAAGGAGAAGTCTGCCCCCGAGGCCCAGTGGCCTGTACTGAAGATGGACACACCCATATATTCAACCTTAGAAGCAGTGACCCTGGTTAGGGCTCCATGGGCCTTGTGATCATAAATTAGCATCCACAGCTTTGACAACAGGGAGAACAGATGCCATCTAGAAAACTCAGATGTCTGCCCCCCTCAGAGGTTCTATTTTCTCTCTCTTTTTTTTCTTTCAAAGTACATTTTATTAGTGGCATATGGAATTTAAAGTGAAGCAGTTTCTTTCCAGAGAGAAAGTAAGCCCTGACAGGTTATTAAAAAAATGAGCAGATATGTTATAGCAAAACTACCGTCTCCAGTGTAAAGAGGCTAATAGGAATACTCTCCACCAAGGAAATGACTTTCTTTATCATGCTGAGCACAGTGGACACCCAGTTCAGCTGGGGGAACCCACAGCACTGGACAGTCATGGCCAGAGGTTCTATTTCTTGTTGGAAATCAGTAATCAGACTTCCAAGTTTTACACACAGTTTCCCTGGTAGCTCAGGTGGTGAAGAGTCTGCCTGCATGCAGGAGACCTGGGTTCGATCCCTGGGTCGGGAAGATCCCCTGGAGAAGGAAATGGCAACTCACTCCAGTANGAAATCAGTAATCAGACTTCCAAGTTTTACACACAGTTTCCCTGGTAGCTCAGGTGGTGAAGAGTCTGCCTGCATGCAGGAGACCTGGGTTCGATCCCTGGGTCGGGAAGATCCCCTGGAGAAGGAAATGGCAACTCACTCCAGTATTCATGTCTGAAAAATCCCGTGGATGGAGGAGCCTGGTGCGCTGCAGTCCATGGGGTCGCAAAGAGTTGGACATGACTGAGCGACTAACACTTCTGTGACCTCAGTTCAGTGAATCTACCTCAGAAAGACAGATCCAGTCTTGGGCCCAGAAACCAGATACGCAATGGGCAGAGGTTCAACTTTCCACCTTGGCAGGCTTGTTACCACCCCTCCACCCCACGGACACCTCCTTACTGCTTTGCCCACATTTCCTGTTTAGAACCACAAACCCATAGCTTTTATCTACCAACTAATTCTTTTTGAAGTTCTAATACTTTGTTTCAAAAGATGTCATCTGCCTCTCACATGTAGAGGAGAGTAAACTCTCCATTCTAAGACTGAGAAGTGTAACTCACGCACATAGGAGTTCATATTATACTGTGTTCCCAATGAGTCACTGATCTGGATGGTTATGTTTATTCCCATCTTCTGCACTTGATTAGCTAGAATTCATGGCAGGCCAGTAGGTAAAGAAAACTGATACTTTGTTCTTAAAATAGCCAACCCTGAATTTAGGGCCTATAGGGGGAAAAAAAAGTAGATTTTTTTTTCAGGCCAAGCATTAATAATAATGGTGAATGATAAACTTTACAAAGTGCTGCTACAATATGCTAAGTAATTTACATGTGTCAATTTTCACATCAGCACCAAGAAGAAAGACATTCTATGAGCTATCCTCATCTTAGACACAAGGAGGATGGTGACTCTCCTGGCCCCAGGCCCACAGTGGGAAAGCCAGTGCCCAGGCCAGTGGGCACCAGAATTCACACCTGGGAGCTGACCCACTGCTCTGCACTCTTATAGGAGGCTAGCATAACTATTAGGACGCTCTTTGGATGGGTAATGTGGTATCTGATCAAGGCAGGGTATAAAATGATAAATATACTTTTTTTTTAACTTTATTTTACNTGAAAGTGAAAGTGAAGTCACTCAGTCGTGTCCGACTCTTTGCAACCCCATGGGCTGTAGCATACCAGGCTCCTGCCTCCATGGGATTTTTCAGGCAAGAGTACTGGAGTGGATTGCCATTTCCTTCTCCAGGGGATCTTCCCGACCTAGGGATCAAACCTGGGTCTCCTGCATTCCAGGCAGACGCTTTAACCTCTGAGCCACCAGGGAAGCCCATGCATTAGGTTTACAGGCATGTTAATGTAGCCATGTACTTCATATATACTGAGTATTCATGCATGAGTAATTAATGCCAGCATACACACATTAAAGACAGATGCCAGAAAGCTAATGCCAGCACAGGGATCAGACCTGTTCCTCACATGTTAATGCAGACACAGTCATACATATCAAGCATTTTGTGTGCTAAGTTGCTTCAGTGGTGTCTGACTCTGTGACCCTATGGACCATAGCCCACCAGGCTCCTCTGTCCATGGGATTCTCCGGGCAAGAATACTTGGGTTGCCATGGGTTGGGAGTGGGTTGCCGTGTCTTCCTCCAGGGGATCTTCCCAAGCCAGGGATCAAACCCATGTCTCTTGCATTGGCAGGTGGATTCTTTACCACTAGCACCACCTGAGAAGCCATCCACATTAAGCATACATACATGTTAACACAAATATACATATCAAGTGAGCGGATAAGAGCAACAAAGCTTTCTTCTCTAACTTTGCTCCTTATCTCCTGAGGCTGAATTAAATATCTCTACTGACCTTTATTTAGATGCTCTATTAAAATTAATTTTTATGTTGTCAAAGTTCCAACTACCTCAGGCACTGGGAGCGAAACTACCGGAGTTGCCATTTTTGACTACGAACAATTGAAAGTAAAAACTGGTAAGAACTTCCTCTATAAATGTTTTTTAGTTCTCTTAGCTTTCAATTCCACTCCCTTTTCTTTAATCCTAATATTTAAAATTCAAAGAGTTACAGAATTAAAGAAAGAGTATGCACATAGACACATGTTCTTTCTTTTCCCAGATACATATAAGAGTATGAAGCAGTCTAATAATCTTGTTTTTGAGAATTACCTACAAAAGCAGATTGAAATGCCATGAACCAGGGCCATTTTTCTGCCCAAGTTAGTGACTGTATATCAATGACAAATTGTTATTCCCTTTCCCAGCTTTTTTACATTTTAACTCATTTTCTTTGAGATGTGATTTTTTAATAATAAAATGTATAATTTTAAGAATCTGGTTTGATGAGTTTTGACAAATATATACACACATGTACCCACCACCCTAATCAAAATATAGATATTCCCACCGCTCCAGAAAGTTCCCTCATGCTTCTTCCCAGTTAATGTCTCCAGCCCCATTCCCAAGTACCCACTCTCTGGCGTCTACCTTCTTTGTCATCTATATCCTATCATCTTCTCCAACTCTCAGCTAGTCTGGGAGAAATGTCCCTCTCCTTGAGATGGTTCCGCATCCTTCTTCCAGGGCTTTGTAGCAGAACAGATTAGCAATGAACTGCACATTATGGTAACTTCTCTTTTTATAAATTATATTATCCTGTGACATTGTTAAAGATACTAGTAATAGTAAGCAACATTTAAATTCTCCCTTACATTTTTTTAAAAGACTTCCTCATCATGTTATCTAATGTGGTCCTTACAACATCTCTGGGAGGCATGGAGGCCCTGTGTCACCAGAGTCTGAGCTTACAGTGAACTCAGAGAACTCTCAGAGAGAGAACTCAGAGAGGCACAGACATGTACCAGTGTCATGCAGTAAGTCACAGAGCCAGGATCCAAACAAGCAGTGTGGTGGGAAACCAGTTCTTTGGCGTTTTATGAATAAATAAGCCCTGAGTTGTAGTGTTTGCATGGTATAAATACTCCACTATAGTTACAACCTGGAGCTGGGACCAGATGGGATAGTGGCTTTTGTAAACTGCAGGGAGCTTCAGCTGCCCTGAAATTCCCAGGTTTCTGACTCCAGATCTCTCTCCGCTGTTCCTTGCTGCCTCCCTAAATGAGAATGAATCTTATCTCATATTTTGATTTTTTTAGGATAATTTGTTACCCTAAAGTTATTTGATTTAAAAAAAAATCATGTCCATACCTATGCCCTGTGTTGCAAATCCCTGTCTTAGGCATTGCTTCGCGAGCCATCAAACCCACACTGGGCCTGATTGATCCTCTGCACACCCTGCACATGCCTGAGCGGGTGGTCGCCAACAGTGGCTTCGATGTGCTCTGGTAGGTACCCAGGCCCCCTGCAGGGGCTCTTTCGGGGACTCGGGTCAATGCACAGCACTTGACTGCTGAAAGCACTTGCTAAGCTCTCACTGATTGTGCTCCACAACCACCCTGGCTTTGGTTATCATTATCCCCTTGCCTGGATGACAAGGCTGAAGCTGCAAAGAGGAGGTGAGGTCCTGGGTGAATCACAAAGCTGCCGGACCAGACCAGCCACAGCTGCAACCACAGGATCAGAGAGACAGGTATGCAGCACCTCAGGCCCACAGCACCGCCTCTGCTGCACCAACCCAGGGCGCCCGGGCTGCAGCCAGAGGAAAAGAGCAGGGACAGGAGTGTCCACTTCCTGAGCTGGACAGGCTCATTGTCGGCACTTACACGTCATCACTTCCCCACAGCTCTGTGCCAAGCGGAAAAGAAAACTGAACTGGAGAGGTTTAGCAGCTTGCCCAGAGCCACAGCCTGTGCTCTCCTGGTTTTAGCTGCCATGTGCTGATGGCTCCCACATCCATGTTTCTGCTCAGGTTCTGGGCACTGGTCCAGTGGCATCACAGGGACCCAAGGACACTTCACATTCAGCTGGCCCCATAGACTACCATCCATTTACACATGTACATTTTTTTCCGATTTTAACATCTGTGAAATCAGGGCATATCTGTATATCTGCGGCATGCAGTATGGTTTTCTTCTTCAGTGGTACTTTTTAAAAATGGTGCATCTTATAATGTATGGCATCTTGGAGTTGATGAAATCTGACCATCCTCTCACCACCACCCCCTTACCCCTCACAACTCCTCCTCCTGGGCTTCTTACCCTAGTGAGCAGCACGACATAGTATGAGCTTATCCCTTGTCTCATGCCCACACCTAGCCACAGAGCTCACTCTCATCTGCTTGAATCTCTCCCATCTGCTCCCTCAAGCCTCATGGTCCCACCTCAGTTCAAGCCTGGATCCAGTACAGCAGCCTCATCATCAGTTTTCCTACTCACATCCCATATTCCTTCCATCTGTCCTCCATACTGGCCTCAAGAAGCTTCCAGAATGCAATATGACCACTGCACACACACACAAGCCCCTCTACCTTATCAGTCTCTCATTGCATTTCCACACCTCCTGTCTAAAGCCAAGTTTCTTTGGACCTGGACTGTCCCCAGTGCTCAGCTCTTTATCTGCTTGGAGAAGTCTTCCTTCATTTCCACTGGGGCATCCTGCCCTTGGTGGAGCCTTTGCTGCCTGTCCCCCGTCCTCAAGAACCACTCTGTGCTTTGCTCCTCCCCACTGGGGGGCTGTGCGGTGCTTTGGAGATGCCCCTGTCTGCGTGCTGTCTCTCTCGCTGCACTGTGAGCTTGGCGACGACAGGACCATCTTACGGACCTCTGCATCCCTGTCCCTTAGCAAAGGGGCTGTCACGTCATAGGTACTCAGTTAACATCCGCTGAGTAAAATTCACACGAGCAGGGGGCAGCAGAGTTACGGTTCATGTCTAGGTCTATCCCAGTCCATGGTCTGCTTTTCTCACTGCATTACTTTGCCTGCCAAGAAATGGGAGAAAACTGTCCAACTCCATCCTGGTCGATGTTGTCAGTGCTTTCGAGAGTTGTCCTCTAATAACTTGGAAATAAGGGAAATGAGATTACCCTCCCTAGCTGGGAACTGCATAATAAATATATTAATATAANACCACCCTGGCTTTGGTTATCATTATCCCCTTGCCTGGATGACAAGGCTGAAGCTGCAAAGAGGAGGTGAGGTCCTGGGTGAATCACAAAGCTGCCGGACCAGACCAGCCACAGCTGCAACCACAGGATCAGAGAGACAGGTATGCAGCACCTCAGGCCCACAGCACCGCCTCTGCTGCACCAACCCAGGGCGCCCGGGCTGCAGCCAGAGGAAAAGAGCAGGGACAGGAGTGTCCACTTCCTGAGCTGGACAGGCTCATTGTCGGCACTTACACGTCATCACTTCCCCACAGCTCTGTGCCAAGCGGAAAAGAAAACTGAACTGGAGAGGTTTAGCAGCTTGCCCAGAGCCACAGCCTGTGCTCTCCTGGTTTTAGCTGCCATGTGCTGATGGCTCCCACATCCATGTTTCTGCTCAGGTTCTGGGCACTGGTCCAGTGGCATCACAGGGACCCAAGGACACTTCACATTCAGCTGGCCCCATAGACTACCATCCATTTACACATGTACATTTTTTTCCGATTTTAACATCTGTGAAATCAGGGCATATCTGTATATCTGCGGCATGCAGTATGGTTTTCTTCTTCAGTGGTACTTTTTAAAAATGGTGCATCTTATAATGTATGGCATCTTGGAGTTGATGAAATCTGACCATCCTCTCACCACCACCCCCTTACCCCTCACAACTCCTCCTCCTGGGCTTCTTACCCTAGTGAGCAGCACGACATAGTATGAGCTTATCCCTTGTCTCATGCCCACACCTAGCCACAGAGCTCACTCTCATCTGCTTGAATCTCTCCCATCTGCTCCCTCAAGCCTCATGGTCCCACCTCAGTTCAAGCCTGGATCCAGTACAGCAGCCTCATCATCAGTTTTCCTACTCACATCCCATATTCCTTCCATCTGTCCTCCATACTGGCCTCAAGAAGCTTCCAGAATGCAATATGACCACTGCACACACACACAAGCCCCTCTACCTTATCAGTCTCTCATTGCATTTCCACACCTCCTGTCTAAAGCCAAGTTTCTTTGGACCTGGACTGTCCCCAGTGCTCAGCTCTTTATCTGCTTGGAGAAGTCTTCCTTCATTTCCACTGGGGCATCCTGCCCTTGGTGGAGCCTTTGCTGCCTGTCCCCCGTCCTCAAGAACCACTCTGTGCTTTGCTCCTCCCCACTGGGGGGCTGTGCGGTGCTTTGGAGATGCCCCTGTCTGCGTGCTGTCTCTCTCGCTGCACTGTGAGCTTGGCGACGACAGGACCATCTTACGGACCTCTGCATCCCTGTCCCTTAGCAAAGGGGCTGTCACGTCATAGGTACTCAGTTAACATCCGCTGAGTAAAATTCACACGAGCAGGGGGCAGCAGAGTTAGGGTTCATGTCTAGGTCTATCCCAGTCCATGGTCTGCTTTTCTCACTGCATTACTTTGCCTGCCAAGAAATGGGAGAAAACTGTCCAACTCCATCCTGGTCGATGTTGTCAGTGCTTTCGAGAGTTGTCCTCTAATAACTTGGAAATAAGGGAAATGAGATTACCCTCCCTAGCTGGGAACTGCATAATAAATATATTAATATAATAGACCAAAGCAGTCACATGTAAGTGAATGACCCACAGACCCAGAGACTTTGCTGTCAATCAGAGGGGAGGGGAGTGAGCTCAGAACAAAAGACAGTGATGGCAGCGGCCCTTCCAAGGACTGACCACCGGAGAGCACACGTGGTCGAAGGAGAAGTCTGCCCCCGAGGCCCAGTGGCCTGTACTGAAGATGGACACACCCATATATTCAACCTTAGAAGCAGTGACCCTGGTTAGGGCTCCATGGGCCTTGTGATCATAAATTAGCATCCACAGCTTTGACAACAGGGAGAACAGATGCCATCTAGAAAACTCAGATGTCTGCCCCCCTCAGAGGTTCTATTTTCTCTCTCTTTTTTTTCTTTCAAAGTACATTTTATTAGTGGCATATGGAATTTAAAGTGAAGCAGTTTCTTTCCAGAGAGAAAGTAAGCCCTGACAGGTTATTAAAAAAATGAGCAGATATGTTATAGCAAAACTACCGTCTCCAGTGTAAAGAGGCTAATAGGAATACTCTCCACCAAGGAAATGACTTTCTTTATCATGCTGAGCACAGTGGACACCCAGTTCAGCTGGGGGAACCCACAGCACTGGACAGTCATGGCCAGAGGTTCTATTTCTTGTTGGAAATCAGTAATCAGACTTCCAAGTTTTACACACAGTTTCCCTGGTAGCTCAGGTGGTGAAGAGTCTGCCTGCATGCAGGAGACCTGGGTTCGATCCCTGGGTCGGGAAGATCCCCTGGAGAAGGAAATGGCAACTCACTCCAGTATTCATGTCTGAAAAATCCCGTGGATGGAGGAGCCTGGTGCGCTGCAGTCCATGGGGTCGCAAAGAGTTGGACATGACTGAGCGACTAACACTTCTGTGACCTCAGTTCAGTGAATCTACCTCAGAAAGACAGATCCAGTCTTGGGCCCAGAAACCAGATACACAATGGGCAGAGGTTCAACTTTCCACCTTGGCAGGCTTGTTACCACCCCTCCACCCCACGGACACCTCCTTACTGCTTTGCCCACATTTCCTGTTTAGAACCACAAACCCATAGCTTTTATCTACCAACTAATTCTTTTTGAAGTTCTAATACTTTGTTTCAAAAGATGTCATCTGCCTCTCACATGTAGAGGAGAGTAAACTCTCCATTCTAAGACTGAGAAGTGTAACTCACGCACATAGGAGTTCATATTATACTGTGTTCCCAATGAGTCACTGATCTGGATGGTTATGTTTATTCCCATCTTCTGCACTTGATTAGCTAGAATTCATGGCAGGCCAGTAGGTAAAGAAAACTGATACTTTGTTCTTAAAATAGCCAACCCTGAATTTAGGGCCTATAGGGGGAAAAAAAAGTAGATTTTTTTTTCAGGCCAAGCATTAATAATAATGGTGAATGATAAACTTTACAAAGTGCTGCTACAATATGCTAAGTAATTTACATGTGTCAATTTTCACATCAGCACCAAGAAGAAAGACATTCTATGAGCTATCCTCATCTTAGACACAAGGAGGATGGTGACTCTCCTGGCCCCAGGCCCACAGTGGGAAAGCCAGTGCCCAGGCCAGTGGGCACCAGAATTCACACCTGGGAGCTGACCCACTGCTCTGCACTCTTATAGGAGGCTAGCATAACTATTAGGACGCTCTTTGGATGGGTAATGTGGTATCTGATCAAGGCAGGGTATAAAATGATAAATATACTTTTTTTTTAACTTTATTTTACTTTATAATACTCTATTGGCTTTGCCATACATCGACATGAATCCACCACAGGTGTACACGAGCTCCCAATCCTGAATCCCCCTTAAATACACTTTAGAAGGAAGTCATTTTTCAGATTTAATGCTTTTCTTAACATAACTTAAATGTTTAAAAATTCAACATTATAAAGATGTATTGGTACTAGAAAGGAACCATATGTAATCTTAACACATTCTGGTCAAAAACGCAGTAGTGCTGTTAATGTCAGCTTCACTGCGTTGTTGCTCAGTCACTCAGTTGTGTCTCAGTCTTTGTCACCACCATGGACTGCAGCATGCCAGACTTCCCGTCTTTCACCGTCACCTGGACTTTGCTCAGAAACATGTCCATTGAGCTGATGATATCATCCAACCATCTCATCCTCTGTCACTGTGTTAATTTCTAAAATAAGTGATGACGGTCATGGACAAGAGACAGATTAGTGAGAGACCTTATGATTATCAGCACTACAAAGGCATCTTCACGGGGGACTGAGAACCAAGCATTCTGAGGCAGTTTGTGATCTGAATGGAAGGAAGGAAAAAGAGGTTGCTTTCAACTGTGTATTTTGACTATTCCTTGCTAGCCACGCCCTGGAGTCCTACACTGCCCTCCCGTATCACAGGCGCAGCCCCTGCCCTTCAAGCCCCATCGCTCGGCCAGCCTACCAGGGCAGCAACCCCATCAGCGACATCTGGGCAGTCCACGCACTGCGGATCGTTGCCAAGTATCTGAAGAGGTATGTTGTCCAGAGGGGACAGAAACAAGGAAAAAAAAAAAACAGTTTCCACCTTCATGAAATGTGGCTCGCTAGGTCCTGAAATGTCCTGAACAAGCCTGTTCACCCCAAAAAAAGCCGTCACTGTGCATACAGAGCACCAGAGACCAGCAACCTCTGGAGGGAGCCCCAAGGGGACAGATGAAAACCAGATCCCTCGGTCTAGAAAAGCAAAGCCCAGGACGGGTACAGCATGAGAGCCTGATTTATAAAGGATGCAGCTAGAAGGTTTAGGGGGCTTCCCAGGTGGCGCTAGTGGTAAAGAACTCGCCTGCCAGTGCAGGAGACATAAGAGAGGCAGGTTTGATCCCTGGGTTGGGAAGGTCCCCTGAAGGAGGGGATGGCAACCCACTCCATCATTCTTGCCTAGAGAATCCCGTGGACAAAGGAGCCTGGTGGGCTACAGTCCATGGGGTCAGAGTCGGACACGACTGAAGGAACTTAGCACAGCACATGCAGTAGGTTTGTTCATCAGAACTTCAAAACCAAAGCTGGGGGAGGTCCTTTGAGATTTGGTCACCAAGGGCAGAAATGAGAACCACGAGACAGATGTTGGTCCTGCCCCATCAGGCCTTGTCCAGAGGCGCACAAGTTCTACCCATAAGCAAATGCACATGAACCTCAATTTAAGAAATACATGTCAGGTCTTCCCTGGTGGTCCAGTGGTTAAGACTCGGCCCTTCCTCTGCAGGGGATGCAGGTTTGATCCCTGGTCAGGGGACTAAGATTCCACATGTCGTGTGGCACACCAAAAAGAAAAAAGAAAGAAATGTGTACAGTTGTCTGTCCTGGGAGATGGAAAACTCTTCCTGAAAAGATTCCCAAGATTTCAAGATTTTGAAAGACTTATGCATGAAACAGTCCTAATAGGCTCATGAGAGAGCAAAGATACACTTAGAGATGAAAAGTGATCCCTAAGACATCGAGACTTAAGCAAAGTCAAACTCATCTTTGTATTTATGCACAACAGAGGGAAAGAATCGGACAGGTTTGGTCTAGATGTGACTACAGGGCCTCCTCTGGCTGGAGGGGTGGGGTCTAGGACCACATTTTGCAACAGAGCTGGGGGAGGATCACAAACTATCTTGGACTTGCGGGGGCATCGGGGAGCATCTGTCTGCATAGAAGCGGATACAGATTATGTCTGGCCAGCGTGTGTGGCAGGGACACGGGCTCAGCAGAGCAGCAGTGGGAGGTGAGGGGGCAAAATGGACAGAGGAGAGGCCACAGCTGCACCATCCACTACTTCATCTTGCTATTTGGGAATAAGGAACTGACCCTGGATTTTGGAAAGAGACAGTTGCCTGACTATTCCAGATAAAAGGAGAACAGCTGTGGCATTTTTATTTCAGAGCAGGAACCCTTATTCCAGGCAGAATCACAGAAAAGCAAGTGGGAAGTGGTTCCTTTGGCTGTCCCAGGCATTCCGCCCTGGGGCAGGGCTTCCAAGTCCTGGAGCAGGAAGGCTCAACTGCATCTGAAAGCGGCCTTTGAGAATTTGCCTTTCCCATATGGCACTGGGGAGGGATGGAGTGAGTGAAGGCTCGCCCTACAATAACATGCCACTTCCACAGTAAAAAGTAAAAAATAACATGCGGTTTGCAGATACCAAAAGAGGTCTCCAGTGGGTCCAATTTGGGTGGAGCCACAGAAAGCGCGATGTCTGGGCATCTCATCTGGCCTACAGGTACCCCCAGGCACAGGGACTCACTTCATCTAACCAGCCTAGACCTCTACATCCTGAGCATGTGTTTACCCTAGGTCCACTCGCAACCACAGAGAAGGTCATTGACAAGTGAAGAAGAAGAATGAGTCTCAGGGCACTTTTCTAGAGCAGCTGATGCAGTTTAAGGGTCAGTGCTTTCTTCCCCTGGTACTTTTATCACATGAGCAGCCTGACGGCATAATATATGCCTTTGCTCCAGCCACTGATGAGAAAATACATTTCCCTTCAGTTTTCATTAGAAGACAAGGTGTCATTTGAATAACTTGCCTAATTTTTCTTCCTATTGAGTAGTGTGTGTGTTTTTTTTTTCTCCCCCAGATCTTTCCCTAAGGTAGCTCTTTATTTCAGTAGGAAATGCCAATGTTGATATGTTGTTGTTATGTATTTATATCATCCACAGGGCTGTCAAAAATCCTGATGATCTTGAAGCAAGGTCTAATATGCACTTGGCAAGTGCTTTTGCTGGCATTGGCTTTGGAAATGCTGGTGTTCATCTATGGTGAGCAAATCTGAGATTTTATTTCTTCACCTAAGCTATTGCCCTAAAATTTTATTTTGGTGTCTATCATTTAGGATGTGTTATAAGATTTTAAACATACTATAGAAAAAATAAATTTAACTTAGGGTCCCATAATTTTTTCTTAGCTCAAATGCAGTTTATTGAGTCATAGATTTTTTTTTTCTTTTTGGTAACAGCCTTTTTGACATATTATTCATACTGTATAAAATTTGCCCATTCAAAATGCATAATTCAGTAGGTTTTAGTATATTCACAAGTTGTGCTACCATTACAGTAATCAATTAGAACTCTTTATCACCTTTGAAAGAAATCGCACATATCTTAACTGTCACCCACCAATTCTCCCATACCCTCAGTCTTAAACAACCACTAATCTACTTTGTCTCTATAGATTTTCCTTTCCCAGACATTTCATAGAATGGAACCAAATGATATGTGGTCTTTTCTGTCTGGCTTCTTAAATTCAGCATCATGTTTCCATGGTTCATCCCATACACGTTATCAGTACTTCTTTCCTTTTTCTCGCCAAGTAATGTTCCATTGCATGGATATGCCACATTTTATTTACTCATCAGATGATGGACATTTGGGTTGTTTCCACTTTTTTGGCTATTACGAATAGTGCTGTTATGCATAATCATGTATAATTGTTCCTGTGGACATATGTTTTCACATCTATGGAGTATATACCTAGGAGTGAAATTGCTGGGTCACATGGTAACTCTGTGTTTAAATTCTGAGGTATTGCCAGGCTGTCTTCCAAAAAGGCTGTACTGTTTTGCATTCCCACCAGCGGTGGATGGGGTTTCTGATTTCTCCACATCCTTGGCACCTGTCATGGATTTTTCAAACACCAAATGCAGGATTTTCTTCTCCTGATCTCTCTCAAAAAGAAAGGGGTTAGAATATTTGTTGATAGCCCAGAATTAATCTGTTTGATCAGAAATGTATTGGTATGTTGCTTTAAAATTGAAAATCGGTGAACATGGAAAATTAAGAATTGGCCCTTGCCTTGTATGGGAGGGGAGTTTGGAAGAGAATGGATACATGTATATGTATTGCTGCATCCCTTCGCTGTTCACCTGAAACTATCACAGCATTGTTCATTGGCAATATCCCAATACAAAATTAAAAGTTTTTTTTTTTTTTAAAGAATTGGCCTTTGCTAGGGAAGTGCAATGAAATGGTCACCCTCCAACTCTGCTGCTGAGAGGAGCACAGATTGGCACCAACTTTCTAAGAAGTAAATGAGCAAAATCTACCCAGAGCTTGGAAAATGTCTCTACCCTTTGCCCCATGAATTCTACTTTTAGGAATGTAGCTGAAAGAAATACTCATGATATTATCAAAGACTTTCCTCATAAGGATATTCTTCTAAAAAGTTATTTATAATTGAAAATTTTAAGAGTAACCTAAATTCCCAACAGTTTGAGAATGATTAACTAAATTTTAGTATTCAAAGAATAAACCATCAAAAGTAATGTTTTAAAAGAGTAAAAATTATATGGGAAAGTATTTTTAAAGAATAATAAGTAACTGTGTGCATGCATGCTAAGTTGCTTCAGTCATGTTCGACACTTTGTGACCCCATGGACTGTAGCCCGCCGGGCTCCTCTGTCCATGGGGATTCTCCAGGCAAGAATACTGGAGTGGGTTGCCACACCCTCCTGCAGGGGATCTTCTCAACCCAGAGATGTAACCTGTGTCTCTTACATCTCCTACATTGGCAAGCAGGTTCTTTACCTCCAGCACCACCTGGGAAGCCCTAAGTCAAGAGCAGTGTTTAAAACTGAATGTACAATACAATCATAAATTAAAGATACATGTAAGAAGACTAGAAGGGGATATTCTATAATGGTTATCTTGAAGAAATAGGATTATGGATTTTTATTTCTTACAACAAATATATATAATGGTTAGGAGAAATCAAACTAAAATATTGGATACTGTTAGAAAGGTACTTTGATAGCTACATAAATCCTTTCATATAGTAGAAGAACACCAAGCCATAATTTCCTGAATACTATGGAGCCTGAAAACGGTAAAGCACGTTCCCCTCCAACAACTCAGAGCTTATACTTTCTGATCTGCTTTATGAGTGATGACAGGCATGGGGCGCCTTTTTTTTTTTTTTTTTGGATAACGATACAATTCACCAAAACACTCCATCTTTCTATGAAATATAAATTTTTTACTGACTGAAAACAAAGTCATCCAATAAAACGCACATTAACAGATTTACAGACTCTTTTACTATTGTAAAGCATTTCATTTTCAAAATATTAATTGTAAAGATATTAACTTCTCACAATGTTTATCTTCTGGGTCATCTTATAAACTATTTTATTGTCCTATTTGTTCACTAAGAATTGGAGAGAGTATAGAGTTTTCTCATGAAAACAAACAGAAAAAACCCTCACAAATGAAAACCATGGTGCCTTTTCTCGATAGCCTTACAGACTGAAATAACCATGTATGACTCAGTTCCCATTAGTACGTAGCATTTAAAAGAATGTATTAATCACTGGCAAGACGGATCACTGGCGGAACAAGTTTGCACGTCTAGCACAGTACATCTTGGTTCATAAAACTCCCACCAAAATATTCAGTTTGTGAAGGAGCACATTGCCAAGGCTATGCTGAGCAAGGTAGAAAATGCATACCCTGAAGACTGTTAAAAAAAAAAACTTCAAAGTGAATGCTTGATTTCTTCAAGATCATAAGGTTAACCAATGTGCTCAAGGAGCAACTTCAACGTCAGTACTTTTTAATGGCATGTAGTTCTATCAGCATTTGATTTTGAACATTTCAACAGTTTTGTCAATGAATATGCCAAATATCAATTGCATAATAATATATCCTCATAGGAATCAAAGAAAACGAAACGTCTAACCTTGTGGGTTAATAATACTGTCAAGAGACTGTATTCTTATGGCTCTCCCATAAGAATATCTTTGTATTGTTAACTTGAATTTCTGTTAGATGTATATCAATATAAGGACTTTATTTTTTTTTCTAGCCATGGAATGTCTTACCCAATTTCGGGCTTAGTGAAGACTTATAAAGCAAAGGATTACAATGTGGATCATCCCCTGGTGGTAAAATCATCATAAATGCCTTAATTTAATCTTAGAGTCCTGTCAATTGCCACCAGTGTTTTTTGTCAATTCTTGATTGTTTGGAATACAGGATGAAGTAATTGAGCATCTAGAATATTCAGGCTGAAGACCCGCCTGGCCCCAGCAGTCACCATGTTTCCTTTCTCCCCAGCCTCACGGCCTTTCTGTGGTGCTCACCTCCCCAGCAGTGTTCACGTTTACATCACAAATGTTTCCTGAGCGGCACTTGGAAGCGGCAGAAATATTGGGTATGAACCGTTCATCATAACTCTGTGACCCACATCTATGGAGCGTTTCCTAAGATTGCTTCTGGAGATAAGCCATAAAGACTAATACCAAAAATACTGATTTGAGATAATCTAATAATAAAGTGTCAGGGACCTTCCCAGACTCCTATCTAGCACTACAATTCTGTAATTTTGTGTTTCTAAGAGTCTATTAGCAATTAAATGGAACCAGGTATTGCTTACTTTAAGTTTATAGTAATAATATTTTCACTGTTTTTATCTCCAAGGAAAGTTAAATTCTGTATACTATTCATGTGACTAATGATTCTTGTTTTAATAGGAAATAAAGTGAGTCTAAATCAGGAAGAGTAAATTCCCAATTATAGAGAACCTAAACAACTAGAAACTTAACAAAAAGTTCCCCAAAGAAGAATCTGTTTGCTCTTCTGTTGATAAATCATGTCTATAATAAGATACCCACCGTGCCTTTTGAATCTTACAAGAAATACATGTATGATCACTTTGTGTGTGTGCTTAGTCGCTCAGTCATGTCTGACTCTTTGTGACTTCATGGACTGTAGCCCACCAGGGTCCTCTGTCCCTGGAATTTCCCAGGTAAGAATACTGGCGTGGGTTGCCATTTCCTCCTCCAGGGGATCTTCCCAACACAGAGATCAAACCATCCTCTCTTGCATTGGCAGGTGGATTGTTTATCACTGAGCCACCTGGGAAATTAGCCATTATATATTTTAATTCCCTGTAATCAAAATCAATAATGTATCTTAGATCATTTTAACTTTATACCCATCTATTCTCTTTCCTACCTTCTCTTTTTTTCTAAAACACTTCTTATGGAAACCTGGAGGTCTGGATGACGTGTTTTATGGCAGCAGTCTTGAGAACATAAAAACCTCATAAACCCCATTTCGTGTGTCACCCTCCACTTAATCCACATTTGAGCTACTGCTATGTAATACAGACTGGTCTTGTCAGGCAAGCTTTACTTTCTGTCCAGCTGCTCTCTCAACTAGCTCTGTATCTCGTTCTATTTATACCTTTTCCTGGATTTCTTAAACAGTTCTCTCTGTCAGAGAACAGAGAGGCTAGACCTAATCTGTATGGAGGCAAACCATACATACTAGTCTCTTCTTGACCAATACAGAGAAAGTGGACTTGGACTATAGCATGGGGCATTTTGGATAATAAATAATGCTACAATCTTTTCACAGATTGCTTCACTTCCTGGCAGTGAATGTGTCTAGCTAGAATAGATGGGGGACAAGGGTGCTAAGGGTTTGGGATTGGTTCTCTTCCTCTGAGAACTGTCACTGCCACCCTGCCTGAGGGCAGAACCCCCTGGCCCTTCCAGACTGACATCTCTATGATTTTGTGCATTAATTAGTAATCATGTCCAAATTGTTGTTCAGTCACTCAGTCGTATCTAACTCTTTGCGATCCCATGAAAGGCAGCACACCAGGTTTCCCTGTCCATCACCATCTCCCAGCATTTGCTCAGACTCATGTCCATTGAGTCAGTGATACCATCCAACCATCTTCTGCCCTTGCAAATCTCCAGCCCTTGGCAGCCTTCTTCCTTATTCACTGATACGGTTGAAGTTCACTGCTCAGTCATGCCCGACTCTTGGTGACCCCATGGACTGTTGCCCACCTGGCTCCTCTGTCCTGGGATTTCCCAGGCAAGAACACTGGAGTGGGTTGCCATTTCCTACATATTAACTACTGCTTTCTAAAAGACTCCTTGTTCTTAAATTTGCTCGAAAGGTTCTGTAAAAGATATTTAAAGGAACCTGCCCTTTGCAACAGAGCCCCCCAAAATTCTCTAGCTATAGACAGGAGATATATTCCTTCTCTGGCCATACTGAATCCATTTGTCATCTCATTTCCCTCCTTTTTGGCAGTGGCAGAGTATTTTGAACTTCTGTCTTGTCTCACAAGGTGTGTTTGCACAGGGCTTGTCTTCTTTTCTTCAGCTGTGACTGTGAGAAGGGACACTGAAAGCATAGACCTCTAGATGTCAGCAGATTCCAAGTCCTGGAAGTTACATAAACTGTTTTCTCCTACAGATTTTCTGTCCTCCTCAGTCAAACGCCAGCCTTCTTTCTTGGTCTCCTTCCTGTGCCTCGTTTCTTGGCTGTGTTCCTCTTCTTCCCACCACACAGTGGGCCAGCTGCCCATTGGAGATGTGAGAGCCAAGTGAGCCCCCAGCCCGCACCCCGGCTCCTCTCTGGAGGGGCTCCCAGGCTGGCCCATCACTGGTGGGGCTGGCCGCTGGGCCGGTCCTCCAAGGGGAGGCACAGCAGCGCCCTTGTCTTGGGGCGAGGGAGCCGGCAGCAGGTTATGTATTCAGCTAGCCTGGGGCTGAATCACACCCAGGCCTGGCTTCCCCCTCTCGCTACAGTCAGCGCTTTGTGTCTTCCAGGAGCTGACACCCGCACTGCCAGGAGGCCAGATGCTGGGCCTATCTTGGCAGACACGCTGCGGAAATTCTTATTCGATCTGGATGTGGATGACGGCCTGGCTGCCATTGGCTACTCCAAGGCCGACATCCCCGAGCTGGTGAAAGGAACGCTGCCTCAGGTAGGAGACGCAGCCAACCTCACTCCCGTCTGAGAGGCACTGAGCTGCAGGAGAGATGGGGTCCATGTAGGGCATCTTAGAGGGGGAGATGGAAACCCAGATCTAACCACACCAGGCAACAGCTCCCCGTTTCCCCCATTGAAAGGGGTCAAGGCTCCCTCACCCTTGTCTTCTTCCATAAACTGTGGCTTGTGTGCAGCTTTGATGATGTAACGAAGGGATTCTTTATAAAAATTTAAGACAAAAACAACCAAGCTTATTTTAAGTATAGCAGAATTTCCCTTTTCTCCATTTCTGCTCTTTCAAGAGTCCCCTATGAAACTATGTGAAGTTAAAAGGACCACTAATGTTCTTTGCCAGTATAAAGAGTTAAAAATTCTGCTACTTTGTGAAGAACAGACATGGTCTTTAAATGAAGATGATGACGAAATCACTTTTTAACTTATTTTAGATCTTGTAGATTCTATACATATCCATATGTATACATATCTGTGTCCCTTTGAGTCTTATTTTTATGTTCCTGAGCAGCTGTCCTTTACGTGGTAGAACCATAACAGATGTAAAGTTTCCTCTCTCAAGGCTCTTATGAAGAGAGTTTATTCCCCTTTGGACGTTTCCATTTAAGATCCCCAGGTGGTATAGCACCAGAACCTAATAGCCCAAGACCCTGTTCATTGTAATTTACCGTAAAATAGAGAGCTCAGAGCCATGAGATGCCACCATGCTTACCAGGTCCAGAGCACTAAGTCCTCCTATCCAAGATGGGGAAGGCAAGGATCACCTAAACACTGTAAGAATACACAGAAAAGATAAAAACTCTAATTCAAAAAGATAAATGCACCCCAATGTTCATAGCAGCACCATTCACAATAGCCAAGACATGGAAAGTGCCCATCAACAGATATATTGGCTTAAGAAGACACGGTACATATATAAAATGGAATATTACTCAGTTGTAAAAGAATGAAATATTGTCATTTACAGCAACATGGATGACCGAGAGAATATCATACTAAGTGAAGTAAGTCAGACAGAGAAAGACAAATATATGATATCATTTATGTGTGGAATATAAACAAACAATACAAATGAATCTATATACAAAACAGGAATAGACTCACAGATATAGAAAACAAAGTTATAGTTTCCAAAGGGGAAAGAGAAAGAGGAAGGGATAAATTAGACGCATGGGATTAACAGATACAAACTACTATATATAAAATAGATAAGCAATAAAGATTTATTGTATAGCATAGGAAACTATATTTATTATCTGATAATAGTCTACAATGGAAAATTATCTGTGTTTATATATGTGCATGCATGCTATGTTGCTTCAGTCATGTCTGACTCTTGCTGACCCTAGGGACTGTAGCCCACCGGGCTCCTCTGTCCATGGAATTCTCTAGGCAAGAATACTGGAGTGGGTTTCCATGCTCCCTTCCAGGGGATCTTTCCAACCCAGGGATTAAATCCATGTCTCCGGCATTGGCAGGCAGATTCTTTACCTCTGAGCCACCTGGGAAGCCCCATGTGTGCTATACACCTGAGACTAACACAATATTATAAATCAAATATACTCCTATTTTAAAAAACCCTGTGAGGATAAGGCAGTTCTCCCCAAAGTCATGACATTCATGTATCTATCCCTGACATTGTTGTTTAGTCACTAAGTCATGTCTGACTCTTGCGACTCCATGGACTGTATAGCCTTCCAGGCTCTTCTGTCCATAGGATTTTCCAGGCAAGAATACTGAAGTGGGTTGCCATTTCCTTCTCCATCACTGACATTGAAACAGAGTGAACAGCTAGACTCTCCACTCACACAGCATCCTGCTAACCAGAGTGGCAATGGTTTTCCCTCAGCCCATTTCAGTTAAGCAAAAGCCTCAGACTTGCTTCTTCTCCACTTAGCAAGTACTGAGAATGTCAAAGACCTCGCATAATATCTAATATCATATTTGTATGGATTGGTTTCACAGACTTACTTGTCCATAGGAGCCAGGTAAATAATAGCAATGAACAAAGTAATTTTTGTTCACTAGGACTTTTGTGAACTGGAAAGCACACAATCCATTTCATTGGGAGAGCAGCTTTTCAGCTACAATTTATTATCACCAAACATAAATTCAGGTCCCAGTGATGGTAGAAATTTCAATTTTTAAGAGAAGTCAGCAGTTAGGATGTTTGTATTGAATTCCCTGATTTCCCAATGCACAAACAAAACATAGCCCATGGGCACCAGTTTTCCTGATTGAGGGTCAGGCCCAGAGTAGGTTCAGTTGCATCCAAAAATGTAAATGAATGAGAAGAAGAGGAATCTCTAAGAGACCCTGGTTCTAAACCATTGTCCTAACCTGTAAGTCCAAGGGACTAAATTAAAAAAAAAAAAAAACCATCACAATTATTTTAACCAAACTTACTAAAGTTCCATGAAGTTAGGACCCTGTTTTGTTCATTTATCTTATAGAGCACCTGACATGAGCTCACAAACATCTTAAAGGGGCAGCCCTCTCCTCCTAAATCTTCTGTCCGTATGAGCTTAATGACTGAATGGAAGACACTTTTTGAGCAGTTTCCTTAGATTTAATAGGACTCAGCCAACGACAAAGATCCATGAAAGCCCATTCAGTGACATCAGAGATCAAGTGGTCACTATGATTTTGATAACTGGCTCTTACAGTTCTTATAGCATGGTCACAACAACAGTATCCACTCTTCAGGAGGTCCTCGGAAAAGCTGTGCTTATTTATCCCAGGAAAGTGTCCAGGAATATGTGCTGTTCATTAGCCTCCAAGAACAGTATCCATCATTTTCAGATGAAACTGGATGATGTGCTGTGCTGTGCTTAGTTACTCTGTCATGTCTAACTCTTTCCAACCCCATAGACTGTACCCAGGCTCCTCTGTCTGTGGGGATTCTCCAGGCAAGAATGCCGGAGTGGGTAGCCTATCTCTTCTCCAGGGGATCTCCCCGACCCAGGAATAGAACCAGGATCTCCTGCACTGCAGGTGGATTCTCTACCAGCTGAGCTACCAGGGAAGCCCGAAACTGGGTGATAGCCTCAGCCATTTAATTGCTAATGACAGTGCATCCTCTAGCCATCAGTACACACCAGCAGGTGTGGACAATTTTAATTCTACTCTACCCAGGCTTCCACTTTCTTTTTCTTTTTTTTTTTTTGGCTTCCACTTTCAAAAGCTGTTCCAAATGGCAACAGGTCCAGACTAACACTCAAGACCATCTACTAAAATAGCAAGTTAATTAGGTATCATTCTGAATGACTCAGTGCACATGCCATACCGAGGAATGACAGATAACAGACTAATTTCTTAGTTTCACAAAGGATGCGAGGTAAATTGAATCTTTTAAATACAAGTCATGTCCGTAAAGTAGGGAGCCAGGATTTCCTTCAGCTGTGTTCATAAAGCAGCCTGCAACTGGATGCTGCCTTTTTTTCCCTTTGATCATGTTTTCACGATTAGGAGAAACACAGTTCATTTGAATTCATTGGCGCTAGTTCAATTTTGAAGTCAACATGAGAGATTTATATGTATATATAAGGGGAAGGGGGGAATAGTCATAGGACTTTAAAAGGAATCTTAGGAATAAGCTTATCTATTTTTCAGTTGAGTTACTATTGGATTTTTGTTTAGTTTTTGGATTTTGTCGGGGGGAGGTTTGCAGTGAACATTTTGCAGGAATGCCATGGCAGTTTCAGAATGGTACACACGCAACAGACTCATCTTCACTTGTTAGTATCTACAGGACTTAAGGTGGTGGGAGGGATACACTGGTTGCTGCAGAGAACATCACCAGAAAGGATGCTCTGTGTAGTCGACACTCGATAAGCAAAGGGGAATCGGTTTTTGCTGGAAGGAACAATCAGGCCAGTCATTCCTGACCAAACACCACAGCCCCTACTGGTGGCAGCACACAGGAGCCTGGAGGACAGAGGTGTCCAATCGCCATAGCCTGGCTGCTTGGGGGCAGGCAAAAATACATGAATCTTCCGGGCTGGATTTCTGAAACCTCTGGAAAGAAACATTTACATCTCAAATCAAAACATCTCGTTACTGGGAAGAGCTGTGGACCAAAGTGAGCACTTCCACTCCCTGGCAGACAGGCCCGTTGAAATGTTGCTTTATGAATGAGCTAAAAGTGGTAGTCTGAATTTATTTTGGTGTCTGCGTTACTCACCTGTCCTTCGGTCTTGTGTGTCTATAAATAATAGCATGGTGCGGAGCATGTCTGATTTCTCAGATATTAGCTTTTACAGGGCACAGGAAATATCACAGACTTTAAGGAAATTTGACTTCCCTGGTAGCTTAGACAGTAAAGCATCTGTCTACAATGTGAGAGACCTGGGTTCGACCCCTGGGTTGGGAAGATTACCTGGAGAAGGAAATGGCAACCCACTCCAGTACTCTTGCCTTGAAAATACCATGGACGGAGGAGCTTGGTGCAGGCTACTATCCATGGGGTCGCAAAGAGTCGGGCACGACTGAGCAACTTCACTTTAAGGAAATATCACAGACCTTACCCCCATGGAACCCGTTGTTTGTTGTTGTTGTTTAGCAGTGAAGTCATGTCTGTTTTGTGACCCCTTAGACTGTAGCCCACCAGACTTCTCTGCCCATGGGATTTCTCAGGTAAGAACAGTCGAGTGGGCTGCCATTTCCTTCTCCAGAGGTTCTTCCCAACCCAGGGATCGAACCTGTGTCTCTTAGGTCTCCTGCACTGGCAGGCAGGTTCTTTACCACTGAGCCACCAGGGAAGCCTGGAACCAATTGTTGGGAGTCAGAAATGTGAAAAAGAAACTGAGCTCAGCTTGGCCTGAGCTGAGAGTCCTGAACTGTCACCCAAGATAAACAGAGTTGTTTTAAGGGCCCTTGAATCTTCCCCTGTGGCTCAGCCTGCAATGCAGGAGATTCGGGTTTGTCCCTGGGCCAAGAAGATTCCCTGGAGGAGGGTATAGCAACCCACTCCAGTGTTCTTGCCTGGAGAATTCCATGGATGGAGGAGCCTGGCAGGCTGCAGTCCCTACGGTTGCAAAGAGCTGGACACGACTGAAACGACTGAGCATGCGTGCACAAGGGCCCTTGAGCTCATCAGATGAGACTCTGCTGTTATGAACAGAATGTGGCCGTCTCTAGCCACAGCAAAGACCCAACTGCAGTCCTGGACCCGCCACAAACAAGCACGTACATAAGTCACCCTGAACAAGTCTCTGCCTTGCTGTGGATTTTCAAAATTCTTTAGCATCTGTACAAGATGTGTTGGGATAAGAGCCTTACCTTGGCTTCACCCATGCTCTTCAGCAATGTCCCTAAGCCTTCGTCTATCTGTCCATCCATTCCTTTTTTTTCAATTGTGGTAAAACACACCTGACATAAAATTTACTATTTTAATCATTTTTAAGTGTACAACTCAATGCCATTAAGTACACATAAGTGGTATGCAACCATCAGCACTATCCATTTCCAGGACTTTTTTTTCTTTTTCAGAACTTCTTTCTTGGCTGCGTTGGATTGTCCTTGCTGCATGCAGGTTTTCTCCAGTTGCGGCAAGCAGGGGTTACCCTCTAACCGTGGTGCTCGGGCTTCTCATTTCAGTGGTGCCTCTTGCTGTGGAGCACCAGCTCTAGGGTGCACTGGCTTCAGTAGCTGTAGCACACGACTCAGTCATTGCACGCTCGTGGCCATGCCCCAGATCAGGGATCACACCGGTGTCCGCTGCACTGCAAGGCAGATTCTTAACCACCAGGGAAGCCCCCAGAATTTTTAAATCATCCCAGATAGCAGCTCTTCTCTATCGCTGAATGGTAAACAGTAACTCCCCACACTCAGAGGAAGAGTCCCAGACTGGGACAGCCTCTATTCTTTCTGTCACTCTGAATTTGCCTATCCTAGGTACTTCATGTAAGTGGAATCATACAATATTTGTCCTTTTGTGTCTGCATAATGTCTTCACTTAGCATAATGCCTTCAGTGTGTCAGAATGCCATTCCTTCTTATGGCTGAATAACATTTCGTCATGTGGATAGGCCGCATTTTGTTTATCTGTTCAACTGCAGTTGGGCACTTGGTTTGTTCCCACTGTTCAGCTATTGTGAATAGTGCAACTATGAACATCAGTGTGCAAGTATCTGTTTTAGTCCTCGCTTTAAGTTCACCTGGGTGTATCCAAGGAACAGACGTGTTGGATCACAGGATAATATTGTGTTTAACTGACAAGCTGCCATAGTAGCTGTACCATTTACATTCTCACCAACAATACAAGAGGGATCCAGTTTCTCCACAGCTTCACCATTATTTTCCATTTTTTGGATAGCCATCCCAAAGGTATGAATGGTAACTCACGGTTTTCCCTTGTATTTTCCTAATGACACTGAGCATCATTTCATGTGCTTGTTAGCCACATATCTTCTTAAGAAACATCTATTCAAGTCCTTTGTCTATTTTTGAGTTGAGTTGTTTGGAGTTTTTAGCTATTTAGTTGTAGCAATTATGTATCTATTTTGGATACTAACCCCTTATCAAATATATATATGATTTGAAAATATTTTATCCCATTCTGTAAAGTTGTCTTTTCACTCTTGATATAGTGTCCCTTGAGGCATAAAAGTTTTAAATTTTGATGTAGTCCAGTTTCTCTCTTTTTTCTTTTGTTGCTTGTTTGCTGATGTCATATCCAAGAAATCACTGCCAAACCCAGTCATTAACTTTTTTCCATTTTCTTCTAAGAGTTTTAAGGTTTTAGCTCTTACATTTAGGTCTTTATATTTAGATGCATTTAAAGTTAATTTTTTTAATGCGTCCTTCCTTCTTTTCATTCTTACTTTTACCTCACAAATACTTGAAGTGAAGTGAAGTGAAGTCACTCGGTCATGTCCGACTCTTTGTGACCCTGTGGACTGTAGCCTACCATGGGATTCTCCAGGCAAGAATACTGGAGTGGGTTGCCATTTCCTTCTCCAGGGGATCTTCCCGACCCAGGGATCAAACCTGGGTTTCCCGTATTGGAGGCAGACATTTTAACCTCTTGGCATCTTAATATATATCATGAATTGTATGGGATACAGCTAAGAAAATAAAATCCCTTCCATCCCTCATGGATCTTACATTCTAGTGAGGAAGACAGACAATGGACATCTGATTAAATCTATAAATAAGATATAAATGAAATCACTTCACATAAAGATAAGCAGTCTGAAGGAATCCTGGGTGATGAGATAGTGATTTCACATGGGACAGTGTGGCGGAAACTCCAGCGGATGTGGTCAGAGAAGGCTTCTGATTGGAGGCTGAGGCAGATGGGTGAAGAGCTGAGAGAAGCATTTCAGGCAGAGGGGAAGGACCCTGAGATAGGGTGAAGACAGCATTTTCATGGGACTGAAAAGGGATGGTGGGTCCACATGAGTTGAATGAGTGTGAGAAGAATCAGAGCTGGGGTGAGAAGCAGGGCCAGGTCTGGCTGGGATTAGGGGATATGGTTTTGTTCTTCTAATTGCATTGGAGGGTGTTAAGCAAGGAAATGGTGTGATCAAACCTGTAATATGGGACCATCACTCTGGCTGCCGTGGGGGAGAATGACCCGAAGAGGCTGAGAGTGGAGCAAAAGTGGAAGTAGCTCTTAGAGGACTTTCAAGTAGGACAGGAGCATGCAGTGAAGTAAGACAGGCTGTGATGGATGGACAGGTGAGAAGCGGTCTGATTGGGGAATTTATTTGGCAGGTAAATCTGACAGACTTGCTGATGGACTGAACTTGCAGAGAACAGAAAGAGCAATCAAAGATGACTCCTAGGGACTTCGCTGGTGGTCCAGTGGCTAAGACTTCATGTTCTCAATGCAGAGGACCTGGGTTTGATCCCTGGTCAGCGAACTAGATCCCACATGTTGCAACTAAATATCCTTTGTGCTACAACTAAGCCCTGGAGCAGCCAAATAAATTTTTTTTTTTTAAAGGGATGACTCTAGGATTTTGCCTAAGGAAAAGTGGAAGGTGGAGTCAGGTCCTGTCTTGTACATGTGAACCTTGAGATGCCAGTGTTCCCTCCCACCACCTTTATTCATCCAGTAACTGCTGAGCACCTGTTTGCTGTGTGGGGTGCTGGCCGCAGCCCTGCCCCATGGACCTTCCCCCTTCTACCAGGTGTGCCCCCACACCAGTGCTCATCACAGAAAACAGACCCAGAGACCCACAAAAACCCAAGCAAACACTGGCATGTTTCTTAATTTCATTTAGGCTGGAAATCTGGGGGTTAAGGAGCCACTGACAGGAGTGACCATGGCAGTAGGAGGTGCTGGTGTCTTTGCTGACTCGGCTCAACGATCACTGGAGAAATTAAGGAAATTGTGGAATTTGTTTGAGGAGGTAGAGATAAAATCTTTAAAAAAAATTTTTAAGTCACTTGTTGCCCACAGCCTGAAAGTTAATGTCCTGGTGAAGTCCTTCCCAATATACCTTAAGTCCAAGTTGCAAAGTCTTCCAAGTCAAGGATGACCCTGTTCTATTTTCCTTGGCAGCACATGCAGGGCTTGGGGCCATGCCCTCCGCACAGGGAGAGCCTGGCAGGGGTGGCTGATCCACATAGCTTGGTCATTGTAGGTGGTGTTTTTCCCAAAGCCGGTGAGCTTCTGAACATTTGGGTAGAAGGCCCTCAGGCAACAGTAATGGCTTTTGAAAGCTTTGTGGGAAAGAGGTGTCACTTGATAAATTCTGAGTTGGGAATCAGCGAGTACGAAGCCAACAAGAAATATGACTTTTAAAACTATGACTACTATCAAGTCACTATTTCTCATGACTGAGTTAATTTACATACGAGTAGCTTTTACAACAGAGAAGGCAATGGCACCCCACTCCGGTACTCTTGCCTGGAAAATCCCATGGATGGAGGAACCTGGTAGGCTGCAGTCCATGGGGGTCGCTAAGAGTCAGACACGACTGAGCAACTTCACTTTCACTTTTCACTTTCATGCATTGGAGAAGGAAATGGCAACCCACTCCAGTGTTCTTCCCTGGAGAATCCCAGGGACGGGAGAGCCTGGTGGGCTGCCGTCTCTGGGGTCGCACAGAGTCGGACACGACTGAAGCGGCTTAGCAGCAGCAGCAGCAGCAGCAGCAGCAGCTTTTACAAACTGTCTTTGCAAAGCCCTGGGTAACTATTTTTGTTTACTGTTTCAGGAAAGAGTCACCAAGCTTGCACCACGCCCTCAGTCAGAAGAGGATCTATCTGCTCTGTTTGAAGCATCAATGAAACTGTATTAATTTTCATTTTCACTGAAAGAACTACCCTTGGCCATCGTAGTTCTGATAACAGAAGTTGATCTAGCAAGAATTTTGTCTTTTTACCTCCACATATAACTCCCTTGTTACCAGCTTGAATGTGATATAAATTTATCCTGTAGAAGATTCCCTGATGCTCCAAGTCCAGCTACTTCCATAGGGCAGGCTAGACAAATGCCCACCATGCTGGACCCTCAGACAGACTTCAGGGATCCCTGTTCCTACCCCAAACCCTGCAGACTGCCCTTGCTCCATGGATCAAAAGGGCAAATACTCAATATCTACCAAAAATGTTAATGCATGTACTCTTTGCCCAGTAATCAACCCCACATCTAGAAATGTATGCTATAAAAATCTAGCACAAGTGTGTAAAGAAATATGGCAAGAGTGTTTCTGGCAGCACATTTTCTAATAATAAAAAATTTGAAAGAACTTAAGTATTCATTAATAGTGTATAGATAAGTAAATCGTGTGTGCTCAGTTATTCAGTCGTATCCAAGTCTTTTCGACCCCATAGACCGTAGCCCATCCCTCTGTCCATGGGATTTCCTGGGCAAGAATACTGGAGCTGGTTGCCATTTCCTCCTCCAGGAAATCGTACCAACCCCAGGGATCAAACCCGATTCTCTTGCATCTCCTGCATTGGCAGACAGGTTCTTTACAACTAGCCGCCTGGAAAGTTCTAGGTTTCAGTGTACTTGCAGATTTATCTGTATTTTAAATTGGATTAAAGTTTTAATCAAGTAGAATACATAATTACATCAAGATTTTAAAAAAAACAGATGAGAAGGGCATTACTGTGCCATTCAACCTGCCTGGGGCAGGCTTATCTCTTTAAACATCTTTGTTTACTTGAGATTTTAAAAATAACATTTAAATATTGTTTATTGGGCAGGCGGTCTTCTCCAGTTACACATATAAAACATGTTCAGTACCAAAATCTGGTAATACAAAGAAACACAGAAGAAAACATTTGTTCACCATGCACCATCCAGAAGATAATCACCACTAAAAAATAACAAAAATTTAAAATATAGGTTCTCCCATAATTTTGTGCACATATATAGTTATAGATAATTATATGTATACATATGTATTTATATTTTTTTTACTTAGAATCACTGAGGTGTAATTTTAGTTCCTATAAAATGAACGTTCAAATTCTTTATGCCAAGTGCCCAAAAGGCAAGCACAAGACTGTTTCAGTAGAATTTCAGCTCTACCTTGCAGACTATATCTAGCTAAAATTCCCTCCAGCCTTTCAGGGGAATCGTGGATTCTGAGAGCAGAAGCTTTGTGAATAAAGTAGAAAACAGTGAAACTCTCTGTCAATCTGAGATCCTTTAGGAAACTTTAATAAACAAATAAATGTTTAATAAATATTTCAAAATACATTTGTCAGGAAGGAAGGTGGGAGGGTGGTTCAAGAGGGAGGGGACATAGGTATACCTATGGCTGATTCATGTGGATATTTGGCAGAAACCAACACAATTCTGTAAAGCAATTATCCTTCAATTTAAAAAAAA